>JAPYYR010003944.1:0-17678 GCA_030523065.1 Aphidius colemani | reverse complement strand
CCCTTAAATTTGAAGTTAAAAAATACTATATTTATATTATGCATTATAAAAATGAAAAAAAAAAATGTAAATAAGAATAGATTCGTTTAGTCAGACAGTCGAGGGTTGATGCAATATGATTCGTAGCGGTGATGAGTCAGGAGAGAAAAGTGAATTTTTCCAAGAGGGTGAATTTCAGAAGACGAAACAAAAACTAACTCTAGAAGGGATGATTTTATTTTTTTTTATTTATCGTATTGATTTCACTGTCATAGTGGAAAAAAAGAATTAGGGGATAGTGTCAGAAGCCGCGGTTTATGACCGACAGCCGTGTGTCGGATTCATGCCTCAACGATTTCAATTTTGATATCAGCCAAACTAATGGCTTGAATTCAAATGTTGATGTCTAAGAGACGAAGGGAAAAGATTTTATATTTTGCCGGAAGCATATGAATTACGATTTTACGAGTATTCATGAATACTCAGGGCGAATCTTGAGATACAAAAAACAATAAGAGGGGACTTGAAGAACACAACCACTAAACATGGTATATATTATGTCTGCATAAAACCTAGTGATATTATAGAAATATCTGACTATATATATATATTTTTTTATCTATGTATAATTAAAGTAAAATAAATCCAAAACATTGCGGAGAAAAAAATAATATAGTTTAGATTTTTATTTTAGTTTATTTTTTTAAGATAAAGTTTTGACTTTATTGTGATAAAGTAGAGCGGAAAATCTATCAAAATCTTTGGGATATATTTGAGAAAAGTAGAAAATTGGAAGAGGATATAGTATGCTATAATAGATCCGTCACAATCTTACTCTACAACTACTTGGGGAGATAATCTTATGAGGGCTAAAAAGACAAAGATTGGCATTGACATTTCATTTGTTTGGCACATGTGTCACATGATTGTTTGCACAGGCAGAAATTTTACTATATTGTGATATTGATAAAATTTATTATTAAGACTTTATGCAGTTGTTTTTTCTAAAATATTTTTTATATCTCTAATATATTGCCTTTAGTTTTTGTATATATAGCTTTAATCTGAGATTTATAGATCGACTCTCTATTTTTCTACATAGTGCATACACAAGTTCTTTAGTGATTATTTCTTAAACCCGATATTCTTATGAAAAAAGTGTCATGACTTATGATAGATATGTAACTTAGACAGCTTGTCACCGAAAAAAAACTTGCTAAATCATTTTTCTGAGGTGGTTTTTAAGGGAAAAAAAAATTAAAAATGAGAAAAATATTATTGTGGTTTCGACATATATTGTTGGTAGTTGGGTGTTGATAAAAAAGTTGATAGAAAGTAAAAGGATGAAAGAATGTTTGTAAAAAGGTTGAAAATCCAAGGATGATTCACAATAAACGTCAAGTATGTTTTTTCGTGAATAGTTTTATATATATATATAAAAGTAAGTGAAAAAAGGCAAACTTGGTGCGTCTGGTCACTGGAGAAGCGGTAAAAACTCTTGAACCATTGCTAGTGTGATAAAAAAATAATAATAAAAGTAGAGCAACCTTTTGTAGAGATAAATTGTAAAGAAAAAATAAAAGAAAATGATAAAAAAATATAGAAGCCACTGACAGTTTCTCCAGAGACTACTGGGGTCAAAGAAAAACGAATCAAGTAAAATCATCTTTGTAAAATTCTTCTATTTTCTCAGGTTTTTCATATTATTTTTCAAGTCTCGGGCACTGACAGAAATATTTAATTTCAACACTACCTTTTTTTTTTGCAAGTTGTAAATTAAAAAATAATTTCAAATAGAATAATACAAAAACTAATAGAATAACATAAATTAAATTAAAAATATAAAAATAACAAAATATTAATCAAAAATATAATAAAATATTAATTGAATTTATGTTAACAAGTTTTAAATTTGTTTAATTTTAAATTTAATTAATAAATTTTTTATATCTTGCTTGTTAAAAAATATAATATTTTGTTTATTTTTATGAGTCTTATTGAGTGTAAAAAGCTCCAACATCTTGCCAAGAATTTATTGAAATAAATAAAAACAGACAAATAGACATTTTAATATTTGAATTAGCTCGTGTTAAAATGTTTATTTCATATCAGTAAGTAGTGAATACAATGACACGTGTGTATAAATTTGTTATGATAATAAAAACTCAATTTTCATCATCAAATTTTCATAACAATTTTGCTGTGATGAGTTTATCTTTGCATACTCATTGAAATTCTGTTGTTCCTACATTCTCATACTTTTACAAAATTTTACATCTCAAACCAAAATTTAACCACAACTCTCCCTTTATTATCATGAAAGCTTTAATAACAGTGACATAACAAAGTCAACTTATAAACATGCACATATGCTGTGTATACACAGTTGGAATTTAAAAAAAAAACTAACAAAATACCTTGAAACTTTGACAAACCTTATTACTTAACGTTAATAAAACTTTGTATAATTTTATTATTTTAACGATGATTTATTTATTGTATCAAATAATATGTTGAAAGCAAAATTTATATGCGATAATATTTTTCTTGGCATACGTTGCATTTTTTTTAAAATACATAAATCTGTTTGACACATGTCGAGGCCAATTAAAATAAATTAATTGAATTTTAAAATCTGTTTGGAATATCAATGTTTATATATACAAAAAGGAAAAGAAAAAATATAAATTTTTCATGCTTGATAAAGACACGTGGTTGAGTAAGAATTATGTTTATTGAAAATTGGCTGAGATATGTATCCCATGAGAAAATGGTGTAGGAAAATCTAGTCGAAGAAATGAAAGGGTTTTTAGTATACATGCACTTTGTGTTGTGTACATATACGTTTACTGAAACTCTCGGTTGTATAAACATACAGAAATAAAGATGCTAAGTTGCTGTGAGGGTTGATATGCATACCAAAGATATATATTATTTACTATAACACTATTTGTTTGTATATAAATACAAAGGCTCTTGGTAACACACATATTTTACTTTTGCAACAAACTGCATGCGTGTTTTATTTGCGACACCTGTATAAAGTCAAAAGTTTTTATTTTACATCTTATTTTACGAGTGATGGATTATCGGTTTTTAAAATTTTTATTCATTTATTTATTCATTTTTTTCTACAGTTATAAATGCATGTTTGCAAAGTTATTCATTCTTAGTTGTGTTTTAATATTTAAATATTTCGAATATTGTCTATATTTCTAGGAGCTTTTTTTTATTTATTTTGTTTATGGTATTTTTATAACAAGATACTTATGTATATTTTGATGCATATAAAAAGTTTAAAAAAAAATAACCAAGCTCAAGTTATTTATTTATTTTTATGTTTTATTTTTTCATACATATACACACAAAATTGAGGCAGTAATAGTGATAAAAGTTAGAAATAAAGTTGCCTCAAACTACTTGTAGAAGCGTATAGAAAAATTGAATAACTGTATGGAAGTGTTTCTTTTTTTTTTAAATAAAATAAATAGAAATAAACAGAGAATAGTGGAAAATGCAATAAAAATAACAAGGGTTATATAGAAGAAAGAAATAAAAGAACAAAAAGAGATGAGAAAATAAAAATGAGATATACTATTTGTGATATTTTTTCTACTAGAGCGAGGTAATGAAAAATTACGCAAAGGCCACAGGTGATTATATGGGTATATGGGGTAAAAATTGAGGCTTGAGGCTAGATGCTTCAGAATAAATAAAGAAAAAAAAAGAAATTATTCAAAAATGAAAATTAAAAACACAAATGATGATAATAATAGTTCAGTCAAATGGTCAAATGGTGCAATATAATTTTTTATTATTTATTTAATTATTTTAAAACTCATTATATATCGATTAATAAATAAAATAAACTCAGATACCCCCCAGTGGACTCAAGAGTGACTCCCACTCAGGTAGCTTTACTAAAATGTCCCCTTCCAGACTCAGGTGGCCCCCATCGGACTCCCACTCAAGTAATTTTACTAAAATGATTTCTTCAAGACTCAGGTGGCCCCCATTGGACCTTACTCAGATAGCTTTCATTGAAGTGACCACTTGTAGGCTCAGGTGGCCCCCATTGGACTCCCACTCAGGTATGCTCAGGTAGCTCCCACTTAGGTGACCCCCTCCAAAGCCTCCAAAGCCAGATTAAATCAGATAAATTTTTTGTTAAACTGTATCAGTTTGTGTAAAGTGTTCGTGCAGTGAAGTGGTAAAGTGAAATAGTGACTAGTGACCAGTGACAAGTGAACAGTGACAAGTGAACAGTGCCCAGTGTAGTGCAGTGTGCGTATTTCTTTTTTTTTGGACTCTGTTTTTTTTTCGGACTCTGTTTTTTTTTCGGACTCTGTTTTTTTTTCGGACTTTGTTTTTTTTTTTTATTTTTTTTTTTTTTTTTTTTTTTTTTTTTTTTTTTTTTTTTAAAAAAAAAAAAAAAAAAAAAAAAAAAAAAAAAAAAAAAAAAAAAAAAAAAAAAAAAAAAATAATAAAAAAAAAAAAAAAAAAAAATTAATTTAGTTTTTTTCTAACATAGTTTTTTTTTTATCTTCTTTTTTTTTTTTTAATCTTATTTTATAACTTAGTTTTTTTTTTTAACTTCAAAAAATGTTTTCAACTAATTTTTTTTTTTAATTTTATATTTTTAATATTTTTAATGGCAATAGAACGTCAAGTATATGGTTAAAACATCTTCCATGTTGATGTTCGTTGTATGGTGTTTTAATAATACAACAGCTGCAATAAAATTATTCATGTCAAATTCCTCAGAGGTGATATCTTCTATTTTTTTACTTTCGTGATTTTTATTAATAATAAATTCAATTGTTGATACTTATTAAAATGAACTTTGCCCACTTCCCCTGACCTCAAAAATTATTTTATTTTAAAAGTAAAACGGCGAATTTAATGATCTTTCGAGTCCTCAGAGGCGATATCTTTTATTTTTTTATTTTCGTGATTTTTATTATTAATAAATTCAATTGTTTATATTTATTAATTAAAATAAACTTTATCCATTTCCCCTGATCTCAAAAATTATTTTATTTTAAAAGTAAAACGGCGAAATTATAGATCTGTGAAATCCACAAAGGTGATATTTTTTGTTTTTTTCTTTCTTTTTTTTGTTTTATTGTTTTGTTTATTTTTAAAAAAAAATTCTAAGGGTCGAAAGTTGGAAGGGTGAAAGTCAAGCTCAGGAAATAAATGTTGCTCGGTTAATTAATGGATAACTATTTAGTGCAGTGAATGCGATTGAAGTTTTAAATAAATAATTTAATATAAAAAAAAAAAAACAATGAAATTTGTATAAGTCTATTTTTCATTATAAAACAAAAATAATTTTACTTTTGTTTGTTATTTATGATGAGTTACATGAGTTTTCATATTATGCTATAAAAAATATACCGTTATAAAAAAAATTTCCTAATTTTAAATTCTCGTAAAGCATATAACAATAGTAGAGAAAAAAAAATGAATTTAAATAACCATAATTGACGTTAATTACTCGACAACTTTAAGCAGTCTCAAATTTCCTCGATTTCCATTGTGGCTAGAAAAAATTCCACATTGCCACAGATGAGGTCAACCAAATTATTTCTCAAATCTTTTTAAACCTCTCAAATATTTAAAAAAACAAAAAAAATATCTTTCAGTTAAATTTTAAAAAATATAACGATTAAAAAGGGTAAAAATAGTTCAAATTAATATCTCAAATTTTTAGGGTACTGTTATTTTGTTGGTGCTTAAATACTTGGAGAATAATTTCATGAAATTTTCATTTAGAAATATTTTATTGAGCCAATATGACCTACAGTGAATTTCGATTTACTGTCATTTCGTATTACTTGTATGACAAGGTCGTAACATGATCGGAAATTGTCATCACAGACCCGAAATTAATTGATAACGATCAATCTGAATTTACCTAAGGATTCATGCGCGTTCACTTTGAAATGGGATTCAATCTACCTATCGTTAAATAATAAAATATGATAATCAATAAATTTTTTTTTCTTTACTGTGCAAATGAAAAATATTTACATATTATTATTATTATTGATAAAATACTTTTATGCTGTTAAATTTTGATTTAGCAAATAGTATTTAAAATTACAATATAAAAATAAAAAACCATGTTCATTTATTTTATCTTATTATTTGGGGTACATTCAATTTTCAATATGACGTAAATTGAGTGGCATCTGGTTAAGCCACAAACATAAATAAATATTTTTGATCCTTGAATTACGTTGGCATATTTTGACTTGATAATTGCCAGACTCCCTTACTATTTGCATTTCCACTCAATTATACGTATAGTGAAATTATAATCTTCATAGTCATTGATTTAGTAATGCTTAAAATGCAACTTGCATAAAAATAAAATTTATCGATGCATTAATTTGAAGTATCATATAAAATATATATCATACTTGAAATTTATCCATCTTAAAAAATCTTATATTTATTTATTCACAAATAAATTATTAATAATTTTTTTTTCTTTTTATTTTCTACGATACATTGCAAATAATTTATTTTTGATTTTGTAGTCTTATATATACAATATATAAACATCTGTTTTTTAAAATCAAAAAAATAAATAATTTAAATAGAAATTTTTTTAGTTTATTTAAAATTTAGTTTATATAACATTGAAATTTGAGAATGAACAGGGTTAAAAAGATAACAAAAATGAATAGACAAAAAAAAATATTTGTAACATAAATTGAGATCTCGTTGTTTTTTTTTCAAGAGGTTTTGTCACGTGTGTGTGTTTTTTCCTTTTTTTTTTGTATGTATATATTAGAAAAAAAAAAAAATGTATTTGGCTTCACATTATGAGCAAACGCACGCACGCACTTACGCTATAAACAAGTCAAAAAATCTCATGACGTTTGTATGTCTTGTCAGGGATAAGTCAATATGTATAAGAGTGAAAGATGAATACATTTTTTTTGCTTTATATATATATAAATTTAGGTAGTATAGGGTAAATTTGTAAATAGTGCGAGAGGCGTGCCAAAGAACTCCGGAAGCTCTTGGGTAGTTGATAGAGGGTGGAATGGGTCAATGAGGGTCCAGGCATGACTAGGTCGCAGTTTGCTTTTATCCACGGTCTCGTTGACACGTCCACGTGAAAAAAAATAATTCTCGTTCACACCTGGTATCACCTTTTTAGCCCACATATTAATATCGGCTCCAAAAAAAAAAAAAAAATAATCAATATAAAAAATTTAAAAATAGTAATTAAATTAAAATTTCTTAATTAATAATTAAAAATAGATTCAAGCAGTAGTGAAAAATAACTGGAAATTTAATTGATAAATAAATAATTATTGTTGTACTCTGGACACTGTGGTATAAACTGTGCAGGAATCATAGACAGATTCGTTGGTTGATCTTGACTACTGGAGGGCCGTAGTTGTATAAGCTCGTGAGATAGCGCAGTCGCTCGTTCGACGTCGTGCCGAGTAGTTCTTGTGTGTTTGTTGTTGAATTTTATTCATGACTAAACTGAAATCAACTGAAAATCAACTTTATCATTAAATAAATTTGAAAGTATTATCATAAACTTAAATTTAATTTCAAGGGTTGTTATTTTTAATTTTTATTTAATTCAATCGTTTTGCATTTTTTTTTTTTTTATCTTCTTTCTGTCACACGTGGACAATTAAATTCATTAAAATTGTGCTGTCGTATTTGTCGCTATACAATTACAATATATGAATTTAAATATATTTGTATTTTTTGAATACAAAATTGTGAAAGTTTTGTGATTTAGTTTTGTGACTAGTGAAAATTAAAAAAGAATCAATTTAAATTTTTTTCCTTCAATATACTGTGAACTGAAAGAGTTATTTGAATTATGATGTGTTTGAAGATGTCATACGTGACAATTGTCATTTTTTTGGGACTTCATGCTATCCAGAATATTCAAGCTGTCACCGTCGACGTGAAAATGCGCGATGACTCAGATTTATCAGAGGCAAGTTTACGCAATAATTAAATTAACAATAAATATTTTAAAAAATTGGAAATATACATACGTTATATATTTTTAACCGGGGAATTCTATATTCTATTTTTTTTTGCGGCCGTGACTCAGGTATAAGCAGTCTAAGGTTTCCAGTTTTTATTCGCGCGTCCTTGGACTTGAGGTGCTGCTATCGAAGGTCCTTGTTTTTTTTTTCTTCCTTTATCGATTCCCTCAGTCTCAAGCACTCTTTGAATACTCTTGAAAAAAAACTCCAAATTTAGTATATCAAAAAGTTTTTATATTGCGTTATCTTTTATTCATCAAGTGTCAAATTTATTGAAGATCTTATCGATATAATAATACAATAACATTCAAATTATATTCTAACTTTATCTCGATATATATTTTTTTTATTTATCAATATAATCTCTCTCTTTGTCATCTTGTTAAAAGATAATAGATAATTTTTTCATTGATTTTTTTTTAACAAGAAAACAAATGCAATTTCAAGTTTTAATTTAATTGTCCTAACTAAGTTATAAATTTCTACTGATATTGGCACTTTATAGCTTTCATTTTATATATATTTTATCAGAGTACTAAAATTGCGTAGATCAACATTTCATTATTAATTGTCAATAAAATGAATTTTTAAATACTCTTTTAACGTATATAGGGATATTTTAATTCAACTGATAATATCATTTTGTATGAGTACCTACTCATTGTCGATGTAATTGGTAATTATCTTTATTACTAGTATGACAAGAAAGAACAAAAAATATTAGAACATTATTTCGGTACGTTAGTCACAAGAGGTGCTTTTTATTGCTCATAAAAATGTCACTTTCTTCGTCATTTATTTCCACAAAAAAACTTTTATCGAATTTTACTTTTTAATTTTTTGACCTATATATTGTTATTATTTTTAAGCTTTAATAAAACTCATTTTATTCTTTAACATTCTCTGATGATTCATTCAAGTATCAATGGTTTTTATAAGACCTCAAATGGTATTGTCATTCACAATATAAAGTTACTTGTTTAGTTGAAAAAAAAAATCATTTGTTAAACATCACACAGGTGTCATTTTTTTATTCATTGCTTTATTTTGTTATAAAACAAAATAGCAGGTGGCAAAAAACAAAAAAACTCATATCAAAAGTTGTTTTTCTTATCTTTTTGTTTTCGAAATTTTTTCTATATACACAGTTGTGCTTGTACCCACCTATATGTGTCATGATTTATTGTATATTTTCTACAATTTTTTTGTTCGTTTCTATTTTTCATGTCGTTAAATAAAAACAATAATATATGACGATATTAAGACGACATTTTTCATACAGCAAATAAGAGTCAGTATAAAAATTATCGCTATACATAAATGACGCATGTACACTTCAATTCATTAATCACCAAGTATATGTGTGTAATGTTGGGTGTTTACATATAGTCGATACTTGCATGACTCAATTGTATATAAAATTAAAAGTAATAATAATGATAATTATTATTTATACTGAATATTGTATACAATATATGTACCTGAATGTGTCACCCGTAACAAATACTGTGTCAGGCATGTCTCTTCATTTCCGCCCTTCATTATGATCAATTTTATTTGATACTATGTGTCTGTATACACCCAAGTTTATTGTAAAAAAAAATTTACCTCCTCTTCTTGGCTCATTTATAGGAACCACCTCTTATTTACTCTTTACTCATTTTTTTTTTTCTTTTGATACGTATTTTTCAATTTATCCTTCCGGTATATAGATATATTTATTAATTTTTTTTTGCTCTTTAAGCTCATCTTTTTGTGAATCTGGGAATTAACGAACATGGTGGCATTAACCCGGAGGCAAACCGTATGTCGACAAAGACTATACACTCGAGATTATCATTATTATTTATTTTTTTTCTTGTCTGTGTTTCTCTTGTAACCATACACCACATATGTATATATTTTTTTGCACTAATACCCAAAAATTTATTTTTAATTTCAACATGACCTTAAGTGTTAGCCTCAAGGGCAGTGTCGTTCCAATTTTACACATACGCTTTTTTTTATTTCTTCATTTTCCCTCTGTCTTGAATTTCTATGTATATCTATTTTTTTTTCATCAATTAATATATGTTGAATTTTTCCCACACAAAAAATATCATGACTTATTAATAATACTACATGTTAGGGGGGTAAAAACATTAAATTAATAATAAAAAAAAATCATAAAAATTGATGTGGAATGAATTCTCTTATGGTCGCTTCTTCACTTTTATCCCACAGCCGGATATTTTGAACAAACGTTCCGCGCACACGCCCTCGAAGACTACTATATCCACCACATTTATACATTTGTGCTTTTATCCATTGTATGTTTTCTCACATTATATATATATGTATATGAATATATTTTATCTTGCGCATATATATACGTATGTATTTTACAGTTGAATATACGGGTTTAGTTGAAGAAAGTACAAAAGATGCACATAAATTTTATTCAATGTATATATTTTGTGTATGTAAAAGATATAAAAAACATATATGTATATCCTAACATTTGTGTGAAAGCTAGTAAACAGCATCTTTTTTTTTTTTTCAACATTTTGATATGGCGTTGACTAGTTTGCACAACTTTAGTACACAAGTACAAGATATGTCTTATGTATGCGTGCAGAGTATGTAATGTGCACTTCCTTTGATCCAAAATCTTTGAAATTTTATACCCTCCAACTTGTATTTATATTACCAAAGCACATATATAAAATATTTCTATTAAAAAACAAAAATGAATAATGAAAAATTTATGCATTTTTAATTTTATAAATATTTATTTTTGTTAAATGACAGGATAATTATTATATCTTTGCGATTCAAGACATGTGAAATCATATAAAAAATAATAATTTCAAATAGTTTAAAATGTAATTTAGGCCAATCAACGAGTTCGGGAGCAATTGACTCTAGCTCATAGTGACGTAGTGACCGAACAATATTTAATTGGTTAATTAAAGCGTGTCCGGAGTTTAATAATTTACTATACCATCTTTCTCATTCTTTTTTTCTGGCATTATTTTTTATTCTTTAAAACTTTTTCTTCTACGTATTTATAATATAATTATGTCACAAGGAATAATATCTATCTAAAAAGAAAAATAATTTAGTAAAATTAAATAATAATTTTGCTCTTTTTATATAAATGATTTGGATAACGCTAAATTTTTTTTTTATGACAGTAAAAGCTATATAGAAAATTGATGTATAGTAAAAAAAAAAATAAAGTAAACTTAATTTGCGTCAGATGATGTACAATAGATCATCGTCATTTTATTGACATCTATGAGAAAAATATTTCTACTCCCATGACTAAATTTTACTATCATTATAGTGAAAATTTGAGTCAATAATATTTTTTATTTTTTATCATTTTATTTCCCACACTTTGTGTATCCGTAAACTACGTATTGTCAATATGGCTGTACACGCAAATATATTTATATAAAAGCCATGTGTTGTTGTGCGTGAATTTCCCCTCTTTAATAAAACGATTCGATTCTGTCAATCTTTCACCTCTTTCCAAAATTTTTACGTGACCCTCTCATCTTGTCTGTCTGTGTATAGCACTAACCCATCGATTCTAAAATGCTGTATTTTGTCGAACAATCATTGCAAACGATTTCGTAAAATGGCAGCTGTCATTTTCTAGAATAATCCAATTTCCAATATACAATCCACCATGCAAATTAAATTTACATGGTATCATCCACTGTCTTATGTGAAAAATATGGGAAAAAAAAAATAATCCACTACAAATTACGACTCACATAATTTACTAGAATATAAATTTTTATTAAATGAATAATTTTTAAATTTAAAAAATGAATTGCAAAATGAATAAAAAAAAAAAAACGACAATACAAGTAGATTTTTTTAAATGACAAAAAAGAATAATCTCTCTTTTTCTCTTCTGTTGATTTTTACGTGATCTACATGATAAAATATAGAGAAAAAAAAAAGTTGAATATGATTATAAAAAATTCTATTTATTTTTGATACTTGAGAATTTTTAACACACGTATATTGAATTAATAGAGGGTTTTTAGATATTTGTTTATTCAGTTAGATTGATCCTTGGGGAATTGAAAGTTACATACATGATTTACCCATGAGTATCAGATTCATGTGGTGCATCAACATTTATCGTAATCGACCATGATATAGAACGAGTTTGTATACATTCGTTTTCTTGTATATTTGTTTGGCACAATGTATATACATTGTAATGCTGACAATATCACTGATCACTATGGTATTTTACATTTTGATATATTCACTCGTATATCTCTGTGTGTATCCAAAATAAATCAATATAAAAAAAAAATACAAAATTTATATTGATTTGCATGAATATTTATTCATGTAAATTCAAGTATTGTATAAAAAAATTATTGTTGATTCAAGAGTTTAAGTAAAATTAAAAAAAAATAAATAAACAAATATGCATGATGAATTAATTTCACGTTGAATTATATATTATTTTCAAAAAAAAAAAAAAACATAAAATAAAAGCACAGATGATAAAATAAATGAAAAGTCAAAGTATAATATTTTTAGGGTTTTTTTTTATACATATACCCCTTTGAAATTGTCGGATTATACAAACGGCAGGTGTTGTAAAAGAAGAGATAGAAAAAAGGAGATAAGGGTTAGGGGTCTTCCAAATTTTGTCATGTAGATCGATACGCACGAATATAATAGCAATTTAATATAAAATTTGTTATAACACTTTCAATGACGTTTGTTTATAATATTATTTATGTATACGCAAATACAAATAATAAACACTCGAAAATCCATAGCTGTCTTCATAAAAATCCTTTTTTTAGTCTTATCAAATAATCATGTAATTTCTATTAATTAAAATTTTATATACATATTTATTGTCATAAACATTTTTTTTTTTTTTTTTTTTTCGTTTTGGTAGACTGAGCTTTTATTAAATTATTTATTATTATTGAGGTCATTATTACATAACTAATATTTTATGATGTCATTAATTTTATAAATTCAATAAAAAATATATATAAAAGTTGATAATTAATTGACAGGTTTCATTATTAATATCGAATGATGATTAAATTCAAATATTATAGTAATAGGAATTAGCAAAGAATTATTATATTATAAATTTATTATTAAAATAATTTTTTTATCAGCTTAAAATATTTTTTTTTTTTTTGTTTTAATAATCTATGATTGTTTGTTTATTAAAATTATAAAAAATTATAATTGACATTTTTATATAATTAAATTTTATTATATTTGAAAAATATATTATAAATTTATGTATTCTCCAAGACCACTGAATCAATTGATTTTCATTGAATGCAAAACCACTGATCGTGCACTGATGCCACAACAATGAATTGCATTACGTGTCCATGTGCATCGGTATTGATATTTCATATTTAACGCTATACGCAATTGTTACTTGTGTTTGATATACACTTCTATGTATATGTGTGACAGAATCTGCACATTCCAACTCGATGATTCATTCAGCTCAAATAATGCACACTGAGTCAAAAAAAAAACCAATTTCTACAATTGCTGCAATTAAGAAATATTCCATATCTCAGTCAACCAGGCAAATTGAGTGTCGACTTGAAAAAAAAAAAAAAATAAAACGAACAATTAAAATCAAAAACAAAACAAGGAAAAATTCAAGTATTTTTTTATTCAAAGAAATGCTGTAAAATTTGCTTCGACAAATTGATATTAATTAGACTGATGGAGTTTCTGATGCTTGAAAAAACAAAAAGACAATTATATAATTTACATTATATAAGACTTGTGATGATGTAATATAAATTATATAAATAAATAATGAATTTGTTGTTTTTCATTATTAAAAATTAATCAAAAATCAGACGACAATTAAAGTTTTTTTTTTGTTTGACAGAGTTGACATAACGGTTGTGTTAGAATGTGATTTCATTCGCATCAATTTACATCGGGATATTGATATATAGTTTTGTAATCGAAGTGAAATAAATAGACATTATATGTGCGAAAGATGAGAGAGTTTTAAAAGAGTATGAGATAGTTCGTCATGCTGTTGTAGTTTATCGAGTGGAATATGACTCGGTTAGAAATCGCTCGGTTAACCTTATCATCCCTCTTACATTACGTAATACTTTTCACCACTTAAATTCACAAATAGATATACACATTGGTGTGTATCAATTTCCGTATCATTTTTCAACCTTCAATAATTTTATCAAGAAAAAAAATTGAAATAAATAAAGTTATAAAACATAAAAATTAATAAAATTACTGCAATATATAACTTGATATTTTTTTATTTTTTTAAAATTTTTTGTGGCTTTGAAATTTTTATTTTTTTATATTACGGTGTGAGTGATGTGTTTGTATATAAAAGTGTCATGTTAAAAACACGGGTGTGAATGAGATGTGATTATCATCTCAATTGCAGCTCAATGACGTCCTCACTCTACCATTAAAGTTGTCGTCTCTATATAAATACTCATTATAAACGATCATACGCACAATGGCACTATATCACGTCCTTAGCGTTATGTAAACTAGATTTCTTTTCCATTTTTTTTCTATAAAATTACCGATAAATTTATTGTTTAATTATTTATATTATTTTTGAAAATAACGCCTTTAATTTTGAGCAAATTAAATTTTCCAATTAAGTGAAAAAATTCATTCAATTGAGGTCTATATATTTTTTTGCTGTTTTTTTTTTCTTTCAATTTAGTATTGTTTGACATTGACCTACTTTAAAACACTTTTTTATTCCAATTTCTTTATCGATTTTTCTTTTTTTTCGATGGAAAAAGAAAACTGATATTTGGATGGTAAATAAAAAGGAAAAAAAAAATTATTCCGTCAGGGATGTTAAAGGGATTCTTCAAAAGTTGAATTCAAGTATATGTTGACCTGATTTTATTCAAATTGGAGATTTATTTTATGGAAAAAAAAAATTTGCTGGAGCGTTTGATGTAATGGCCACGTAAAATGACCTTTTTCGTTATCGATTGTCCTGCAGTACTCTCTAGTTCATGCTATATATGTGACTAACATACCCCACACCGAATTGAGAAATAAAATAATAACTGTCATTTCAAATGTTTCAATAAGACTTGAAGATAATAAATTTTAAATTTCAATGCAAATTGAACATATATTGAATAAATAAATTTCAATATGTATATTTTTGTATTGAAAATCAATTTGTGTTTTATTAATTTTTCGGCTGATCGATTTTCAATTTATGAAAATTCACAAATTTCGTTTGGACATGAACAACATAAGATGCATCTTGTATAAAAAATTCTGCTTGAGTAATATTCCAAGGTATAACCAATTTGAGTATAGATTAATATCAACAATATTTTTATTGCTCTATCGTGTCTCTATTACGCAAAAAAAGATGGACGCGATTTATATGCAAATTGAAAATATTTTTTTCATTTTCATCCCTTACAGCTACAAGTTGTGTATGGCATTAACATGGCATCAATTTCAAACGTCTATCGATCATAAGCCTGTCAAAATTTTTCGAATTCACAAAAAGATTTCAAAATGATTGACTATGTCTGTACATACATCAGTTTTCTGAAATTGACTCTTTGCGTTATGATTTACAAACATCCATCACGAAATACATCTATACTATGTAAAGCAATATCTTTTATATCCAATTTAAATGATGTATTCATCTACGTACACATAATCCTTCTATAATAATTTCTACTGCTGCACTTGCTAGATCAATTGCAGTAATAAGACATTTCGTTTCTATAGCTGTTTCTGTTCGGTACAGTAGTTTACTAAAGTTTCATTTGAACTAAAGTTATCCTAAATGTCATAAATTCAATAATTTCTCGTAATTCTGAATCATAATTTGACGATTCAAGTTTGATATATTATTATTCACTATAGACAAGATCGAAAGGTTAGTCCACTAAGTTATGTACGTTTGAGATTCACAATCACACCAAACATCCTTCGTATTCATCCAAGTTTATCAGAGATGTTGGACTTTGATTCGTTCAAAATCCATAGGATCAATTTATAACACTTGTCTACATGTATTTAACTGCACTTGTTGTTACAATGTGTGTGTATTTGACGAATATATATTCGTTGAGATACATAAATACATTGAGCTTGCAATTCACATGCACAAGACTATGTGCACATGTACCATAAGTGGTAACTCTCCCCATCGGATGCTTGCTTATTTGCTTGTGATATAATCGATTAATGATCGGCTCAGTGAATCTTCAAACTTGCTGGTACCAATTTTGATTGATGAATTATTGTAGTGAAATAGTTGATTTTGTCTCCAATCAAATATTTCCATGTATATCCTTTAATAAATACATCCCTGACAGAAAGTTTCGAATCATTTTATCTAAAAAAATAATTAAACAGAGTAGTGCAGGCTATTTTCATGGTAAAACCATTTAATCTTTTCTGGTTAACCCGAAATTCGTCGTCTCAGTTTTGTCAGCTAAAAGTAAGATTGATATATATGTGGTATAGAGTCATGAAACCGCGGGATCACTCTTGGTAAATTGAATGGTCTACTGGTATTTTACTAAAGCCCACAATGGTAATGAACAATCAGATATCTGAATTGGAGTCCCATGGGCCAATTCAAGATACAACATTTAACTGTCTACCAAGGTTCAAGCTAAGTCCTTTTTAAGAGAACAATAGTTTCACGTGTTTTATAAAAGCTTAAATGTTAAATATTAAAGAAAACAACATCACTGAGTTTTCCTCTGGGTTTTTCGGTATACTTAAATGTTTGCAAGTACTCTATGTATGTTATAAAAAGAATGGCTTACTGTTTACATTGGAAAATTTCTCTACTTGCTTGGCATGTATATGCCACTTAGTCGGCTATGCTTTCCTAAGCTTATGTCAAATTTAATTCTCGAAATAAATAGCGGTAAAAACTTGAAATATCATAATGAAAATTGAAATCTTTTACTGCTATCATCAGGTGAAAAATAAATTATCTTTGATTTGAATATATAATCAATGCATTCATGAAATTGATTATGTATAAATTCAAGAAATTATTAATTATCTTCTGCTTGTGATACTATTTAAAGTGACTTTGAATATTTCAATAATTTAAATAAATTAAGTTGAAGAATAAAGTCAGTGTAATACGTTTGATATGCAGCGTTTATTTTTGTCTTGTGTCACTTGGAGAATTTTTAATTGGATAAAAAAATTTATTTTCTTATATAATTTATAAATACCGTTTGAAAGAAAATCAATCATTAGCTTTTGATAGTTTTTTTTTATTTTCAAATTTAACCTCGAGGACATGGCATTTTCTCGAAAAATAACACAAAGAAATAATAAAAGACATAAAGAAGTAAAATAATAGCAACAATATGCTGTTTGATAAAAATTCTCACGTTTGAATTTACGAAAATTTTTTGTTAATGGATAAGGATTTCTCAAGTGACTCGTGTTTTACGAAAATATTTTTTGTTCTTAATGTTTATATAAAGACTTAGGAAAATAAAAAAAAGGAAAATGAACAAAATGAGAAAAACGAATGAATGAATGACATAAAAGACGACAAAGAAATACAAAAATAAAATAGATAATATTATGTTACAATGAATGATACCTTGAAATAACTTTCATTACGATTAATTA
>JAPYYR010003943.1:0-13790 GCA_030523065.1 Aphidius colemani | reverse complement strand
ATAGGTGAGAAAAAGTCATCCTCATTGTTCATTTTGTTACAATGTACTTCCAAGATTTCCACTACTTCTGTAACCATGAGTGTCTCTTTTTTTTTTTTTTTTTTTTTTTTTTCTTTTTTTCAGCTTGAATGGGATAAAGATGACACAAGAGGGAAACTGATTTTATTTTATTTTTTTTTTACTATATATACTAGCAAAAGGGAAAGATGAAATAAAAAAATATTTCAGGGCACATCTGGCAATCATCAGATTGTCTCTTAAATATATGATACTTTTTCTGTACTTTTATGTTTGACTATGCGATGCTTTGCAATTAAATTAAAATATTTATCAACAGGAATTTCATGTTGCCTATGTTTATATAAAAATGGGAAATTCACCAAGACCTGGACTTTGGATATTGGAAAAATCAAAAGATTATGGTAAAACATGGCAACCATGGCAATATTTTTCCGACTCTGAGAGTGATTGTTTAACGTATTTTGGTGTTGATGCAAGAACACCAATAACACGTGATGACAGTGTTATTTGTACAACTGAATATTCAAAAATAGTACCACTTGAAGATGGAGAAATTCCAATATCAATATTAAACAACAGACCATCAGCATCACATTATTTTAATTCAACAGTACTTCAAGAATGGACACGTTCAACAAATGTTCGCTTTAGATTTTTAAGAACTAAAAATTTATTGGGTCATTTGATGTCTGTTGCAAGACAAGATCCATCAGTCACAAGACGTGTATGTATTTATCGTTGTTTTTTTTTTTTTTTTTTCTAAATAATTATGAGATAATGATGATCCATTTATTTTC
This sequence comes from Aphidius colemani, assembly GCA_030523065.1. Taxonomy (NCBI): domain Eukaryota; kingdom Metazoa; phylum Arthropoda; class Insecta; order Hymenoptera; family Braconidae; genus Aphidius; species Aphidius colemani. Next base: position 12,972 of record JAPYYR010003943.1, on the reverse strand, counting down.
TTATCAATGCTGGCTTTGTCATGGGTCAATGAATTGAGTCAAGACAATCTCAACCGAAACAAAATTATCATTCTTCTTCTTTTTCTAGTATTTTTATTCAATCAAAGATATTAGCATTGGTGGTCGTTGTATGTGCAATGGTCATGCTGATACCTGTGATATTCGTGATCCAAAAGAACCAAAAAAACTTGAATGTATTTGTCAACATAATACTTATGGACCACAGTGTGCATCTTGTCTTCCAGGATATCAACAAAAAAAATGGCAAATATCAACAGCATCTAAAAAATTTACTTGCGAACGTAATAATTTATTTTTTTTTAATTAAATCAATAATATTAATTTTTCCTACAAAGCAATATTATTATATAAAAATTTATTCAATTTTAACAGCTTGCAATTGCTTTGGACATTCAAAAAAATGTATATATGATGCTAAAACAGATGAAATGCATTTGTCCCTTGATATCCATGGAAAATATGAGGGTGGTGGTATTTGTCAAAGTTGTCAGGACAATACCGAGGGAATTAATTGTAACAAATGCATAGAAAAATATTATCGACCACGTGGAAAACCACTAAATGCAACTGATGTTTGTCAACGTAATTTCAATTTTTAATTATTTTTTTTTACTTTCAAACTTATTTTATATATATATATATATATTTTTTTTTTGTAGCTTGTGATTGTAATCGTTTTTATTCAACTGGTAATTGTGCTGAAGCTACTGGAAAATGTGAATGTCGTAAAGAATTTACATCACCAGATTGTGATTCATGTGCTTATGGATATTTTGGATATCCAAATTGTCGACCATGTGAATGTCATCTTGGTGGTACTGATGGTTATCATTGTGAAGCAATTAATGGTTTTTGTCCTTGTAAAAACAATTTTGCTGGAAATTTTTGTCATCTTTGTGTTGAAGGATATTATAATTTCCCTGAATGTTTACGTATGTATTTCTTTTTTTTTTTTTTTTTCTCGCTAAATTATATATATAATATTTCATGTTGTATTATGTTACAGCTTGTAAATGTAATTCTGTTGGTTCACGTAATGATATATGTGATGTTACATCTGGCAATTGTACTTGTAAAAATAATTACATGGGAAGAACTTGTGATATTTGTGAAAATGGATATTACAATTATCCAACTTGTACCTGTAAGTGTAATATTTATCTATTTATCTATTTAATATTTGTAAAAAAATTATATTTAATTATAAAAAATATTAATTTTCAGATTGTAATTGTGATGCTAGAGGTACAGAATCAGGTGTTTGTAATAAAACAAATGGTATTTGTATGTGTAAAGAGGGATATGGAGGTGCAAGATGTGATCAATGTATAAATGGTTATTATGGATATCCAAATTGTCGTCCATGTGGTTGTAGTTCAGTTGGTTCATCATCAGCCAGCTGTGATTCAACTGGAAAATGTTCTTGTCTTGGTAATTTTGCTGGTAAAACTTGTGATCAATGTAGTCCTGGTTATTTTATGTATCCAGATTGTATTGATTGTAATTGTGATAGTCATGGTTCAATTGGTGTATCATGTAATAATGAAGGAAAATGTCAGTGTCAAGATAATTTTGATGGTCCACAGTGTGATAAATGTAAAACAGGTTTTTATAATTTTCCAAGATGTGAAGGTTGTAATTGTGATCCAGCTGGTATTGTTAAATCATTTACTGGCTGTGGATCATTACCAGCTGGTGAATTATGTGAATGTAAAGAACGTGTTGAAGGAAGAATTTGTAATCAGTGTAAATCATTATTTTGGAATTTACGACCATCAAATCAAGATGGATGTGAAGGTAATGAAAAATATTTTTTTTTTACCAAAAATAATAATTGAATTGAATTTAATTTAATTTAATTTAATTTTCAGATTGTAGTTGTCATATACCTGGTGTTATTGGTAGTATTGGTGAATGTGATTCAAAAAGTGGTCAATGTATGTGTAAACCATCAACAACAGGTCGTGGCTGTAATCAATGTATTCATGGAACATATAATCTTGAAGAATCAAATTTATTTGGTTGTTCAGTATGTGCTTGTGATATTGGTGGTTCAATAAGTTCAATTTGTGATAAAGATAGTGGACAGTGTCGTTGTCAAGCTCGTATTGCTGGACAAACATGTACTGAGCCATTAAAAGCACATTATTTTGCAACACTTCATCAATTTCAATATGAAGTAGAAGACGGTAGAACTCCATATGGTAATCCAGTACGTTATGGTTTTGATGATAAAAGTTTTCCTGGCTATAGTTGGAAAGGTTACGCTGTATTTTCTACATTACAAAATGAAATTGTCATGAGAGTTTATATGCAAAAATCATCATTATATAGAATGGTGTTAAAATTTGTAAATAATAATGGTGAAGCTGTTTTAGGTCAAATTAAAATAACACCAGATAGTCCATCAGAGGCTGAACAATTATTTAAAGTACAATTTAAATCAACAATTGAACCTGATTTTGTTACAGTTGCTGGTGTACATGGTACACATCCAGCAGCAATTGTCATGAATCCTGGCTGGTGGTCAATAAGTATTGAAACTGGTAAAAATTTATTTATTGATTATTTTGTATTACTTCCTGCTGAATATTATGAGGCAGCAATTTTAACACAAGACGTTGATGTACCATGTCAAGTTGGACAAAAAAGTCTATGTCGACATTATAATTATCCTAGTTTAACTGAATTTGATTCAGTTCGTGGAGCTGGTGGTTTTTTAGATGAAAATAATGAAAGATATCCATTGACTGAATATTTTACTGAACAAGATGTTTTAAATGAAATTGAACAAATTGAAATTCCATTAATAAATGAAAAACAAAAAAAAATACATTTTGAATTGCGTATTGTTAAACCAGATATTTATGTACTTTTAATAACTTATGTTACACCAAAAAATAATAGTACAACATCAACATTAACTATTCAAATAAATCCAAATGAAAATGAAAAAGCAACTGTTTATCCTTGTAAATATACAAGTGCTTGTCGTCAAGTTGTTACTGATAAATTTGGTAAAATAAGTCGTTATAATTTTTCTACAAATTATATAAATATATTATTAGCAGGTGAAGAAAATACAAATGTTGCTATTGAATCAATAGTTGCTGTACCACATGAAAAATGGTCATTAGATTATGTCAAACCAAAATCAGTTTGTGTTAGAAAAAATGAAAAATGTGTACAAGGTGTATTTCCAAGTGCTTCTGATGCTAAAAAAATTGAATTTGAAACAAATGTTGATAATGATAATGATAATCAATCAATTGATATTAAAACAAAAGTACCACATCCTGGTGATTATATATTTGTCGTTCAATATTATCAACCAAATAATCCACAATTTGATATTGATGTAACAATACAAAATGATAAATTTTATGAAGCTAAAATTTCTGTTCCTCATTGTCCAAGTAATAGTGGATGTAGAAGTATTATTACTCATAAAATAGATGACAGTACTAAATTTCAATTAAATGAAAATGTTATATTGACATTTAAAAATCCAAAAAATCCTATATGGCTAGATTATATATTAATTATTCCAGCTGAAAATTTTGATGATAAAATATTAAAAAAAATACAATTTGATCAAACAGAAGTATTTATAAAACGTTGTGGTAATAATCATTTTTATATAAACACAACAGATACTGGATTTTGTAGAGATTCTGTATTTTCATTGACTGCTGATTATAACAGTGGTGCATTACCATGTCAATGTTCAGCTGAGGGAACAACAAGTTTTGAATGTGAAAAATTTGGTGGTCAATGTCATTGTAAACCAAATATTATTGGTCGTCGTTGTGAAATATGTAAAACTGGATTCTATGGTTATCCAAATTGTCGTCCATGTAATTGTCCAAGTACAGCAATTTGTGAGCCAGAAAGAGGTGAATGTATTTGTCCATCAAGAGTCACTGGATCACGTTGTGATCATTGTGAAGATGGTACATATGGATTTCATCCAATAGTTGGTTGTGAAGAATGTAATTGTTCACCTTATGGTGTTTTAAATGGTAATTTACAATGTGATCTTATGAATGGTACATGTCAATGTAAAGATAATATTGTTGGTCGTCAGTGTGATAAATGTTTAGCTGGTTATTCACAATTTCCATATTGTGAAAAATGTGATTGTGATGTTAAAGGAACAACTGATGATATATGTGATCAAACAACAGCTGAATGTAATTGTAAAGAAAATGTACAAGGTCAAGCTTGTGATATTTGTAAAGAAGGAACATTTAATCTTCAACAAAATAATCAAGTTGGTTGTTCAAAATGTTTTTGTTTTGGTAAAACAACACGTTGTATGTCAGCAAATTTATATAGATCATATATTATAAATATGATTGATTGGGATTTTGTATTAATTAATGAAAAAACTGGTTTTATTAATGTATTATTATCAACAATACCACAAGAATTTAATGATACAACAATTGTTGTTAATTTAACTGGTAATGAAACAATAAATAATATTGTTTATTTTTCAGCACCTGGTAATTATTTAGAAAAAAAATTAACATCATATGGTGGTTTACTTAATTATACAATTAATTATAGTACAGGACCATTTGGTAAAGCTATTTCTGGTCCTGATGTTATTATTATTGGAGGTGATACAATGTTATTGCATTATGGTGAAGAACAACCACCGTCATTTACAAATTTTGTAACATCAGTTGAACTTGTTGAGTCTAATTTTATAACAACAACAACAACAACAAATCTTCCAGTTACACGTGAACAATTATTAATTGTACTTGAAGATTTACGTGGTATTTATATAAGAGCAACATACTGGGAACCAAGTATAACTTCATCAATATCAGATGTCAGTCTTGATACAACAACAACTGAATTAGATTTTGATTATAATTTAGTGACAAGCGTTGAACAATGTCAATGTCCACCAAATTATCAGGGTCTTTCATGTGAAGAATGTGCACCAGGTTATTATCGTGTTGAAGGATCATATGGTGGTTCTTGTGTTCGTTGTCAGTGTAATGGCCATGCTGATAGTTGTGATGTTAAAACAGGCATATGTTATGATTGTAAAAATGGTACAACTGGTGATCATTGTGAAATGTGTGAACAAGGCTATTATGGAAATGCAACAAATGGTACACCATCTGATTGTTTAATATGTGCTTGTCCATTACCAATTTTATCAAATAATTTTGCAACTGGATGTGAAGTTAATGAAGCTGGAAATAAAATAAGTTGTGATTGTTTGCCTGGTTATTATGGTGCACGTTGTGAATCATGTGCTGCTGGTTATTATGGTAATCCAAATATTGAAGGTGAATTTTGTAAACCATGTGAATGTTCAGGAAATATTGATACAAATGACATTGGTTCATGTGACTCGTATACTGGCGAGTGTCGTCATTGTTTAAATAATACATATGGACAAGCATGTAATCTTTGTGCACCTGGTTATTATGGTGATGCTGTTGAAAGAAAAGATTGTAAAAGTTGTAACTGTAATTCTTGTGGTATGAACAAGTGTGATAGTTATGATGGTATTTGTGTTTGTAAGGCAAATGTTGTTGGTGAAACATGTGATAAATGTGCTATTGATCATTATGGTTTTGATTTATGTAATGGCTGTAAAGCTTGTGAATGTAGTGAAGCATCAGATTCAAGTCAGTGTGATGAACAAACTGGACAGTGTCAATGTAAACCTGGTGTTACTGGTAAAAAATGTGACAAATGTATTGCTGGCTATTGGAATTTTAGTGAAGAAGGATGTATTTCTTGTGGTTGTCATACAGAATATTCAATTGGTGCTTCTTGTAATGCAACAACTGGACAATGTTCATGTTTACCTGGTGTTATTGGTGAAAAATGTGATCATTGTCCAAATAGATGGGTATTTCAAGAAAATATTGGCTGTTCTGTGTGTAATTCTTGTATTGATAATCTTTTAGATATCACTGATAAACTTGAAGAAGATTTAAATAAAGTTATTATTGAATTTGATAGTGTTGCTGCAAGTTACTTTACAAATCAAAGATTAAAATTTTTCAATGATACAGTTAATGAAATTTATCCTGAAGTAAAATTATTAGATCCAAGTAAAATTAATGATTTAATACCATTGAAAAATAATATTTCAAAACTTGAACATGATACAACAAATAAAAAAAGAAGCGTTGAATATTTAAAAGACGTTAGTATTAAATCAAAAAATGAATCTGAAAAAACACGTCAAAATATGAATAATTTGGAGAATGATGTTTCACAAGAAATTGAAATTGTTAATAATACTATTAATGAGGTAAAACGATTAGCTACAAATATTGAATCTGGTGATGGAACTAAAATTGATACTGCACTTAAAGAAGCACAAAAAATATTAAAACAATTAAAAGATGTATCATTTACTGTTGTTCGTGATCAATCAACTGATCAATCATCTCAAGCAAATTCTATTATTAATAAAATGATGGATTATAATATTCCAGTTAATAATCTAAGTTCTTCAACATCAACATTAAATGATAAAATAAAAATTTTTACAAATAAAATAAATGATTTATTTAAAATTGTTGAAGATGCACAAAAACTAGCAAAAGATGCTGAAATTCTTAATAAAGAAAATGAAAAAAGAGCTGAAGTTGGTAATTTTAATTTAGCTAAAAATTTAACAATTGACAGTCAAGATGACATTATACAAGGAAATAAATTAAATGAAAATTCAACAATGCTACTAAAAGATGCTGATATAAATTTAGAATTATTAAAAGATAAATCAATTGAACTAACAGATACATACAATGCATTTAATAACACAGTAGCTATTAATGATGATGATCTTATAAATGTTTATGACATTGTAGAACAAGCAATCAATCATACTGATTATTTGTATAAAGAATCAATTAAACTTGACAATGATTTATCTGGTACAAGAAATACAAGTGCAGTTAAAGCTGTCACTGCATATAGTGATATTGAAAAAGCAATTCAAGAAGCTAAACAAGCTGCAATTGAGGCTTTTGAAGCTGCTAATAATGCAACAATGTTATTTGATGGAATTGAAAAAAAAACAAGTGATGCACTTAAACAATCAATTGAACTTGATAAATATGCTAATGATGCATTGAAAATAAGTAAAGGAGAACTTGAAAAAAAAATTAATAAAGCTCAACAAAATACAAATCAACTTGATACAGAAAATAAAAATAATGAAGAAAATTCTAAAAGAATTAATTTAACACTTGAAAATTTACAGCCAAATTCAGCTGGTTCATCAATTGTCAATGCAAATTATCAAACTAAAGAATTTGAAAATATAATTGAACAAGCAATTAATGGCATGAATGAAACTCTAAATAAAATTCCAGAAATATCAAAAGAAACATATATTTTATTGAAGGATACATCAGACTCGAGTCAAAATATATCACAAACAAAAGAACAATTAGATTCTTTAAATAAAGTTGTTCCAAATATTTCTGAATTATTAAAAAAGCTAGATGATAAAGAAAAAAATATTGATAGTGTTGGTAATGATTTAAAAAATAAAATTGAATCATTAAAAACAAAAATAGCAAATGCTAGAGAATTAGCTGATAGATTTATGACTGGTGTTAATTTTTTTAGAAATACAACTTTACAATTAAAAAATCCAGAAAGTTTACCTCTTCTTGCTACTTCAACAAAATTATCATTTTATTTTAAAACAAATAATACAAATGGTTTTCTTCTTTATCTTGGTAATGAAGATAAAATTAAATTTTCACATAAAAAAACAAATGATTTTTTGGCTTTAGTTATTGAAAGTGGTCATCCAGTTTTAATAATTGATCTTGGCTCAGGTCCACAAAGAATAATTAATGAAAAATTTGTATCTGATAATATTTGGCGTCAATTGATTGTTGATAGAACTGGTAAAAATATAAAATTAATTATACGTGAAGAAGACATTGATCATAAAGATAAAAAAATATCAATTAAAAAAGTTTTACCAGGTACATTTTCAATATTAAATCTTGATCGTGAACAATCAAAATTATTTGTCGGTGGTTATCCACCATCATTTCAAATTCAAAATGACGTTAAAGTATCATCATTTGAGGGCCAAATGGAAAATCTTATTGTTGGTGATATGCCAGTATCATTTTGGAATTTTATTAAAAGTGAAAATTTAATTCCTTCTATTGAACGAGATAAACTTACTGATTTATCACCAAGTACTGGTTATCGTTTTGATAGAAATGGCTTTACAGTATTTAGCATGAAATCATTAAAAATTATTGAAGACACATCAAAATTACGTTTAAAAATGAATTTTAAAACATTTACTGAAGATGGCTTGATGTTTTTCATGGGAGAAAATAAACATTTTATTTCTTTAGAAATACGAAATGGTAAAATTATATATCAATTTAATTTAGGTGATGGTCCAATTGTTTTAATGTCAAATGATAAATATAATGATGGCAATTGGCATAAACTTGAGGCAAGAAGATTGGGAAAAGCTGGTCTTTTAAATGTTGATGATAAAATAATAACTGGTGAAATAAGTGGTGATAGTACAAATTTATTATCAACTGATAAATTTTATATTGGTGGTTATCCACCTAATTTTAAATATCAACCAATATCAGTTAAAAATATTGGTTTTGATGGTTGTATTGATGATGTTACAATACATGATATATCAGTTGATCTTGGTAAAAATATTCAAGCTCTTGGTGTTATACCAGGTTGTCCAATTAAATTTACAAATCTTGTTTCATTTGAAAATAATTTACCAGGATATGTTAAATTTGAAAATGCAACTGCAAATAATTCTATACAAATTAATCTTAGATTTAAAACATTTGAAAATAATGGATTAATTTTTTATATTACAAATAATGATGAAACAGTTAATTCTGCACTATCAATTGAAGATGGTATATTAATATTTAAAAGTCAAGGTGAAGAAGTTACAAGTAATATAAATGATAAAAAATTCAATGACAATGAATGGCATGTTGTCACAGCAACACATGAATCACAATCACTTAGACTTGATATTGATGATATTTATAATTACATTAATAATAATCCATCATGGTGGATTACCAAATGGTGGTGGTACAAAATCAACAAAATCATTTGTTGGTTGTATAAGTGATGCAACACTAAATGATGAAACAATTAATTTTGCAAATACAAAAGAAAAACCAAATGCATTTTTAGGTAAATGTTTAGGTGGTGGTGGTGGTGGTGGTGAAGGCACAATAGCTTTACCAATTGAACCAGATATAAAACCATGGCCACCATCATCAGATAATGATATTGAAACAATAACAATGGCATCAACACAAAGTAATGTTATTACTGATGTTGAAGTTGATACATCTGAGCCAGATGTTGTTTATGGTGAAGGAAGAGGTAACACTAATACAGAAACAACAACTATTAACAATCCTGTTGTAGAAATTTCAACAACAACAACAACACCATTTTATGAACAAGAACCTGAGGAAAAATGTAAATTACCTGAAATGCCTATTGAAGATACTGACAATGATAATGCATGGCAAATTGGTACAGCACGACACAGTAGACTTGAGTACAGAAGTCTCGGTGGAACATACAAAGACCATTATAATTTTCAAATAAGTATTAAAACACTTGCTGATACAGGAATTATATTTTATGCATCTGATATAATAAAGAATAATTTTATCTCATTATTTATCAAAGATGGAAGAGTTGTTTATAAATTTGATTGTGGTACAGGAGCAGCAACAATAATAAGTAATGATAAAATTAATGATAATAAATGGCATGTTGTTGTTTTTAAAAGAGAATATAATTATGGTGAACTTATTGTTGATGATGAGTTGGCTGTTTCTGATAGCTCTCAGGGTGATGCTACAACATTAAATGTCAGTCCACCTTATTATATTGGTGGAATACTTCCTGAGTTATTACCACATGTTTACAAAAATATTGTAAGTTAAATAAATTTATAATATTTTTTTTCCGGTAATTAATCTATAGGTATTTATATTTATTTTTTGTTGTTATATTTTATAGAAAATGAATCAAACATTTATTGGTTGCTTGGGTAATTTTATGATGAATGGAGAACCAGTTGGTGAACCAAAAGAAAGAATTGGGGTAATTCCATGCTCACAAAAAGTTGAACATGGATTATTTTTCTATCCTGGAAATGGAAGTAATTTCTACAAAGCCTGTAAGTAAAATAATAATAAAAAAATAAAAAAAAACATTATTAAAACAAATATATTTTTTACAGTTGATAAATATAATGTTGGAAATCGAATTGATATACAACTTGAAATCAAACCAAGATCAACAAATGGCCATTTATTATCAGTCAATGGTAGAAATGATTATGTAATTCTTGAAATGATCAATGGAACAGTTAAATTTACCATTAGAACAGCTAATGGAACAATTGAAACATCTTTTATTTCAACAACATCACATACACTTTGTGATGGCAACTGGCACATTATCAGAGGTAAAAAAAAAATAGATAATCAAAAATAATTAATATTAATATACAGTAAATAATAATATTTTTCATTTAAACAGCAATCAGAGAAAAAAATGTAGTTTTACTCTCAGTTGATCAAGCTGAATTCACTAAAGGAATTTCTGCAAATAATGCAGCAAAAGTTAGATCAAAACATCCAATGTTTGTTGGAGGACATCCACAATTAGCATCATTCACATTGCAAGGAAGTGAATCACATTCTCAGTATGTTGGCTGCATGAGAAAAATTACAATAAATGGAAATGAAATTTCATTAGATCCAGAACGTGTTTATGGACAAGTCACAAGTGGAGTATGTCCTACAATATAATTGTAGCAATTTTATAATAAACAAAAAAAATATATTTAAGTATATACTATCAATAAAAAGCAAGATGAAAAAATTTAATAACAAATAAAAATATTATTTGAAAAATTATTTATTTATTTCGTTTATATTTTATTTTTCTTTAAACTATATATCATCAAGATTGTTATTATTTTTATTATTATTATTATTATTATCATAAAACAATAATGAATATTTTATTTTCGTTAAAAACAATATTTATACTAATAATATACTTATAGCCTTGTTGTTGTTAGAAATTAAAAAAATATTTTTTTGTTGTCACTTGGCTTATAACAATTATTATTGCAATTATTCATGAAATTTAACAAAAAAAAAAATATCCACATTAGCAACATTAAAGAAGGTTGGAGGATATCACAGTCTTTTTTTTTTTTTTTTTTTTAAATAATAATAATGATAATAATTATGGAACAGTATTGCATATGACAAAAACCTGACATCAAAGTAACAAAAAAAAATGAAATGACTAACTTATAAATTAAATTTATATCATCACAAAGCTGCTGTCTTAAGTTAATTTGCCAATAATAATAATAATTTTAAATATATGTGTTTAATTTGTTGTAATTGCTATTCAATGCCATGAGCAAATATCATTACAAGACCTGGCTCAACCATCATGTCCTCTGACATATGTACATTGTCACAATAAAGTACTAAAACAGCTTGTTTTCCTGGTACTCGTCTACATACATAACTTTCATATTGACGACGTGAATTTTGTCTTGTTTCAAGTGAATTTAAACCAGGTGGCCATTTACGTTCATGACAATTTTCCATTAGTTCATCAATAACATGTGGTGGACAATGATACTCGGATAAAGTTCTTTTAATCATTGTCTGTTGATTGAAGAAAAAAAAAAAAAAAAAACGAAATAAATATATAAATAATATTATGATTTTAAATTATAATTATTACCTGTAGTAATTCATCTGGTGTTGATATCATTCCACCCCATCTGGTAACTCTTGCACGTGGTAATGTTGCTGACCATCTTACAACTTCATCTCTCTCCATTTGATCAGCAAGTGCTCTCATTGCTGGATTTGATACTCTCATTGCTCTCATAAAATCTTTTAATAAATTAATTTCACGTCTTTGTTCATTTATTTGAAATTGTTGTTCACCAATTTCACGTTTCATATCACTCAATTTTTGATGTTGTGATTGTATTAAAGTTCGTAATTCTCGTACACAATTATGATCTTTTAATTCATCTTTTGGTATTATCAAACCACAACCTTGTTCACATGATACTGGTCTCTTTGGATTATAATCACATTCTTTTAAATGTCCAACAAGATTATCAAGTTTAATAACTATTTGACAGCCATAAATCATATTGTCACAACTTATTGATAAACGAGCTAATAAATTACGCAATATACGTGGTACTGGACGTAATTGAGCTGATGTTATTGGTGTTCTATCCAATGGACATGTTGGTTGACGATTTATCCATTCATTTATACAAGCACGACAAAATGCATGTTCACAAACTTGAGCCTGCAACACATCACTCACCTAACAGTATTCAGAAACTATCTATACATTTTTTTCTTTATTTTCGTTTTTGTTAATAAATAAATCACTACTACTATTATTATTATTATTATCAATTTAGATGTATTTATTTTTTTTGGTATTACCTGAACTGGATCTTCAAGTACTCCTGAACAAATTGGACATACTAATTCTTCATCAACATCACCCTGAAATCTGTGCACGTCAAATCCCATTTTGTTGTTGTTGTTATTGTTTGTTTATAAAAAAATATAGCTTATTTATTTTTAATTTTAATAATATTAAATGTTTTGAATAATTATTCTCGTAGAATCATTTTACAATGAAATTTAACTCAATTATATTTTCATCATTATCCTTTATGAATTCATTGATTAAATAATTAGCTAAACAATTTAATAATTATTTTCATTTTGTTGAGTCACACACATTGACATATGATGATGACAGTTGACAGATCCTATATTTTAATCAAATAGTTATAGGTATATTTTGTATAAACCGGCTAAATCAAATGAGTAGCTTTATTAATTA
>JAPYYR010003941.1:0-12202 GCA_030523065.1 Aphidius colemani | reverse complement strand
AATAAACAATTAATAATAACATAAATAAATATTGTGTTTATAATTATTATCACAATTTGAGGTTATTCCACTTACCGTATCATCAGATATTGTATCTTGTTCCATTTTTTGATGAATAAGAGGCTCCATAATTTTAATAATTTATCTTTAAATAGTTAATCACTTTTTATAATCAAATATCTTTGAATATATATTGTATTAAATATCCTGTATTTGTTTTCACATTTATTTAACAACCGCCATATTTTTTTAAAGTCTCAATTATCAATAAAGTAAAGATGGGGAGATAAAAATGGATAAAAATGGCTATTTCACCGGAGAAATAAAATATTGACATCACGGTTGTCACTGGTTGTCACTAGGTCACATGTTTTCTCTAGTTTCTCTCTCTCAAAACAATAACAAAAGAAAAGAAAATATTGACAATGAAAAATTTAAAGGTAAAAAATAAAACTAAAAATTTTATTCATATTTTTTTACTTTTTATATAAATAATAATTATTTAATAAGTATTCAATATGTATTAATTTATAATTTTTAGATATCAATCCCCACCAATTAATCAAGACAATGACATGCCTTTTGTTTGATAAAAAATATAAATAAATAAATAAAAAAAAGAGTTTTATTATCATCCAGTAAATGCGTGATACGTTTTTTTTTTTTTTAAATATTTTTTTATAGCAAAAGTTTAGAGTGTCATCAGTTTTAAAAATAATTTCATCAAGTGAACATTTGTTTCAGCTTGAGAAAAAATCATGATATCAAGTTTTTATGAAAAAATTGTTGGAGGTTCATCATCATCACCACCACCACCATCACCAGAAATAATTAAACCAAAAATTTTATGTGTTGGTCTTGTTTGTATTGACATTGTACAAACAGTTAAAAATTTTCCTGAAGAAGATTCTGATTCAAGGTTAAATAAAAATCATAGACAAGTTTGAAGCTTAAATAGCTAATTTGTTTTTTTCTTTGTTCATTTGATAGATGTATAGATTACCGATGGCAACGAGGTGGTAATGCATCAAATGATTGCACAGTTTTATCACTTCTCGGTAGCCATTGTGAGTTTATTGGAACTTTAACTGGTGGACATCACTTGGCATTTCTCCAAGATGATATGGAAAAATATAATATTAACTATTCACATTGTCCACGATTAAAAGATCCTGGATGTCCTATATCTACAGTAATTTTATCTTTAAACTCAGGAACACGAACAATCCTTCATCATAATCCAAATTTGCCAGAACTTAGTTTTGATGATTTTAAAAAAATTAAATTTGATGATTACAGTTGGATACATTTCGAGGTAAGTAAAAATAACCAATTAAAATTATAAATTTTTTAATGAAAAAAATATATACTATTTTTAGGGTAGAAATATTTCAAATGTTTTGACAATGATGCAGTGTATTGAAGACTTTAATAAATCATGTTTAGCATTTGAAAATTCCGATTGTTCAAAAGTAACAATAAGCGTTGAATTAGAAAAACCAAATTCTGAATTATTAGATTTATTGGCATACGCAGATGTTGTTTTTTTATCTAAAGATTTTGCTCAATCAAGAGGCTGTAATAATATGAGTGAAACACTTCGAAGTATCACTCGAGATGTTAAATCTGGGTAAGAATTATATTTTTCTTTTTGTGAATGAGAACTATTTAAAGTATAATCAATGATATTAATGTTTTTTAAAATTTTCTATTTAATAGAGCAACAATAATTTGTGCTTGGGGTGACAGAGGGGCAATGGCAAAAACACCTGATGGGATAATTGTTCAATCACCAGCATTTTCACCATTTAAAATTGTCGATTCACTTGGTGCTGGTGATACATTTATCGCAGCTGTTATCCATTATCTCAATTATATAAAATTAATGAGTATAAATAATGATATGAAAAATGAGTCAAAGTCTAAAGAGTTCAAAGTAACAACAGATGTTATTAACTGTCAAAAAATAACACACAATAAAGATATTGAAAGTTCTGAGTATAGTAGAACAGCATTTATAAATCAAAGTGTTTTACAATCAGCAATAACATTTGGCTGTCAAATTGCTGGTAAAAAAATTAGTCATCGTGGTTATGATGATTTAAAATGTAAATAAAATATATAAATGTTAATAAATTTAATTAGTTAATTAATCTAATTAATGTACATGCAGCCACTTGATGTGTGTATATTTAAAAATGGTTAATACTTAAGTCGTTTACTATATGAAACCGAATAGATGGATATCAAATTGATGGAGCATTTTGATTATAATTATAATGTGAAATTATATATTTTTCTATTAAATATACAAAATTAATTTAAAACAAAAATTTTATATTCATTTTTTTATTATTCACTTGTTTTTTTTAGTCACAAATTTTTTGGCTGTACAAATAGAAAAAATCTTAATTTGTAATCTTCAAGTTAGTCTGTTGCTTCAACACCACAATCAAAAAAGTTCTTTGTCAGTACTAAAACCTTGTCTGGAAAATTTCGAAGAGTTGAATTGATAGACATCCAAAATCTTGGTATCGAAACATCAGTATAATTCCGTCTTTGAGCAGTAACTATTTGAGCTGCAGCTTCTTTTGGTGGTACAATACCCATCAAGCTTGTAAATCTAGAAATAAACAACAATATTAAATTTCATTGTCTTTTTATAAAATGAAACAAACAACATATCATATTACGTTACCTAATCTTTGGTTTTTTGCACAGACCAGTATCAACCATATATGGATATATTGTTGTAAATTTAACATTTGATTCTCGATTACCCATTAATATACGAACTTCATCATTCAATGCTTCCATCATACCTAAATTCAAATGAATTAAATTATTATAAAATAAACAAAACAACAACAAAATTAAATAAACATTTTATACAAAAATTTAATTTACCTCTTACAGCAAATTTTGAGCCACAATAAGGTACCAAATTAACAAGTCCTGTCACGCCTGCCATTGACGACAAGGCAACTATATGGCCATGATTATTATTAATCATACTTGGTAAAAATGCTTGATTCATCTTTAAAAAACAAAATAAAATAATAAAACAAATAGAAAGTACACTAAATTGAAAATCTAATTTGCAAGAGTAAAAAAAAAATAAGTAAAAAAAAGTGAAAGGATGTACACTTACCCAGAAGTGTGCCATAACATTTACATCGAAAATTTTTTTAATAGTTTCAGGTGAATACTCGAGAAATGGTTGACAAGGCATTATGCCAGCATTGTTTATTAGTATTGTTACATTTCCAACTTCTAAATAAACTTTTTTAGCTGTTTTAATAACGTCATCTCGATTTGATACATCACATCTGTTGATGCAAATAAAAAGCATAAAATTAAAAGCAAGTATTTTATTAATATTTAAAATTGTGGTTTTTATTATTATTACTTACTGATAACCATGAGCTTTTGATGTACCTAATT
The DNA here is from genome assembly GCA_030523065.1 of Aphidius colemani. Lineage (NCBI taxonomy): Eukaryota > Metazoa > Arthropoda > Insecta > Hymenoptera > Braconidae > Aphidius > Aphidius colemani. The sequence continues at coordinate 8,758 of JAPYYR010003941.1, read as the reverse complement.
TCATTACTTGATCAACAGTTTCTTGATTACCTTGAACATTTAAATCCCAGCAAACAACTGTTGCACCCAGAGATGCATATTTCAAGGCCAATTCACGTCCAATTCCATGACCGGCTCCTGTTATCTACAATCGTTAAAATATATATTTTGTTTATAATAAGAATTTATTAATCTTACTTTAAATTTAAGCCATTAAAATTAAAATTATTTGACCATAAAAAAGTGTGTTAATGCAATTATTAACACACATGCAGGAAATAAAAATGTCTAAAAAAATAAATAAATATATCTATCAGATTTCTCTAAGGAAAAACTGTGTAAATTTAATATTATTATGTAACCTTGTGCCTTTAAATATTTTAACAACATCAAAAACAAATATATATTACTCAACAATAATAATAAAACAAATATAAAATAATTCAATTTATTTTTACGTTTTTTTTTCATCAAGTTATTATTTTTTTGCTAAAATTTTCTTTTCAATTTCTGATATATATATTTTTCTTTTTCACTTTTTTATTTCTCAATTATTTAGAAAGGAAAATTATAAACTCATACCAAAACAATTTCACCGGCAACACTTTTTTCTTCAACTGGAACTAATAGACGGTATGTGGCCTCTAATACGATATACACAAGTCTGACAATAAACAGAAATATATCTGCCAAAATTAGCACACCTCCATAGGCATTCACCATGACTGTGTAAAGACTAGTATCTAAAAATAATAAATATTAAATATGACAATACTGTACTATAGTCATGTAAAAAATTTATAATCATTTCTAGATATAGACTAATCGATAAATAAAATATACAAAAAATAAAATAATCATTTTGATAAAGAAAAGATGTACGTGGCTAATGGCTATCAATTTATTTTTAAATAAATATAGATTTATAAAAAGAAAAATTACATTTGAATGATTATATTAGTGCAAACATAAACTAATATAATGAAAATGATGATGAATTTATTTTGAATCAGATATATCCACGTGCTAATAACAATAATGAAGAAAAAAAAAGGCAAAGAGATTTTAATAAAGATCCATTAGTCACAGTGTAAACAATCATGATTATTTTTTTTTTATTTAGCAATATAAGAGGAAATAAAAATTTAAATATATTTTAGTAATTTTAATAAAATGGATAAACTTACTTGTTGGATTTTGTTAATTTTAATAAAATAAATAAACTTACCTGTTTATTAAAGTAAAAAGTGTTTTCTTGATATTATTTGTTTAAACTATACTTTATAATAAAATATTTCACAAAATTTTATGATAATAATTTTATAATTCCCGTGTGATATTGGAGTAAATTCATTTGACAAGAGAAAGATATTTTTTAAACCGTCTATGTCAATGTTTGAACGCATACTGAGCGATTGTAGAAATTGAAAAGACTGGATCCAAGTATCCAACTTGTATACAAGCAAGATATATACATGACCTTACTTTGCCTATATAAAAACTTAACTCAAAGCACTGAACTTTGATAAATATATGTTTATCAACACACAAAGGTACAAATAATTATTTAAGATAAAAACTAAAAAAAAAATATAGCTAATTTAATATCTTGAATTTCAAATAATTAAAATTAATAAAATTAATAAGGTGGACAATTTAAATGGTTTAAATTTTATCTTCAATTGAATAATCTAATAAAAGTAATTAAAAATAATCAATTTTCATTGACATTTCAAGGTACTTTGCTAACTCAAATAATTTTTATATTAAAATTTAAAAAAAAAAATGAATATTTAAAATTTTTAGTGTTTTTTTTTATTGTCCTTAAATAATAAAAGAATTTATGTCATTTTTTTTTTTTTTTGTTTTCATACAGTTAATTGCGACAATAAAATTTTTTTTTATATAAGAATAATAGTTTTTTTGTTATTTTTTATATATATTTTTTTAATACCACTATTATTATTCAACAAAAAAGAATTAAATTTCAAAGAGCTTTTTTCATTAACTGTCTAAGAAATGAAAATAAAAAATTTATTATTCTTTACATTGTGAATTTTTTTTTTTTTTTTCAACTTCACAAAGGATAAATAAATTTAAAAAAATTATTTTCAAGAAACTACTTTGTGCTCGACTTGAACGAAGATGTCAAAGATCATTTTTATTTAGAAAAAAAAAAAAATAAAATGAGTAAAACGAATAATGTGAAACAGGATATAATATAATGATATTTTTTTTTTTTTTTTTTTTAAGATAACACAAAAGTGTATTATTATAACGTGTTTTATCAGTTGACCTCAAATATTTTTTTTCAGATTAAAATTTTTGTCAAGAGTTCTATTTATATATTATAATTATTCAAAATAAAAAAAGGTGTATAAATTTAATGTTATTACAAATGAAACCTTATATTTTTTCTTAAATAAATTTTATATTTATTCAAGTATAGCTCAACTTGATATAAAGGAATATAACTTGGGCTTTTCTACTTAGTGAATTACACTTATGTAATCGCTTTCGCCGATCGCTTTTGCTTCTCAACTACAAATATTGACATTAAATTCAACTTAAAACCAACTAAACTATTTTAAATTAAAAAGTTATTAATTAAAATAATAAAATAAACAAAAAAACTGTTGAAAAATTAGAAATTTCCACCAATTTTTTTTTTATGTTTTTTAAAATTTAAATTAAAAATTTTTTAAAGCCTTAAAAATTGTTTAATTCAATATCAATGACCAATATAATCAACATATTATTATGACAATAAAAATAAAAATTTATCAATGTATTTTGATATTGAAAAAAATATTTATGACCTTAATTAAATCATCTTCTAACTGGTTTTACCAATGATTCTTTTACACTTTCGCCACGATACGAGAATGATGCAATATATATTATTTATATCACTTTCTTTTGGCCCACTTGTATGAAAGCCCTGGAGTATATGCCATTTGATTTCAGGGCTTGCATATAAAAGGGGTATATCATTTTACCAACTTTCGTTATTTCATTTTTATAATTATTTTCAGCAATCAGTTGATTGTTGTTAAATCCCCCCCAAAATATAATTATAATTTTATTACAATAAGACTTCTATCTCTCAACTCTCTAAGTAAATTTTTTATATTTAAATCAGTTAAAAAATATAAATGAAGATGGCATTGATGATGATTTGTTTTTTTTATTTTTTTAGTATTATGAAACTAGTGTCCTCTAGTTATCTACCTCATGGAGATGCTGGAGTTAAAAAAAAGAATAAAAAAATAAAAATAATAATAGACTATAACCTTTAACAACTATTAAAAATATTTTTGCTCCAAAAAATATATTGTTGTATTGATAAAAATGTATAAACAAAAGCAAACTGAACAATGTGAATTATAAAATTTTCTCTATCAATTATCTAACAATAAAAAAAATTTTCAAAAACCTTTAAATATCAGTGAAAATATTTACTCCAATTTTTGAATAATAACTATTTGATTAATAGATAAATTGATGTATTAAAAAAAGATATTTAAAAGTTGATAAATAAATATTAAATTAGACAAAATTTTAATTCAACAAAAGCCATAAGAATAAATAAGTTAAAATTTCAACAATGGAGCATAAAAATTTACTAAGTACTCTTCGTGATTTACATGAACAAAAAAAAACTGGAGAACTTGATGAAGACGAAGATGATTTTTTAAATGACACAAAGTGGAGAGGTATAATTGATTATGACTTATTAGAATCATATATGGATCATATGAATGAAGACATACGTCTTGAAGCACTTGGTCTTATTGTTGATTCACGTAAAAGTACACTTTATTTTGTACAAAAAGAACTTGATTTGATTGTTTATTTCTTAACAATTAATCTTGGTGAAAGAATGGAGTATGTTCCATTAATTAAAAAATCATTAAAACGTCTTAAAAGTAGTCTTGCTGTATTTAAAAGAAATTCATCACAACTAGAAAAATTAGAAAAGCAAGAATCATCAAAAACCCAAATGACAGAAAGAATAAATGTATTTGAAAAAGTTAAAGATGAAATAATACCAATTGTTGATGAATCAATACAGCATATATTAAATTATGAAAAATTTTATATGAAAATACGTAATATTTGTTTGACTGGTTTAACACCTGGTTCAACTCATGCCAAGAAAAATAATAGCTTAAAAATATTACAAGCATCTGAAGAATTGTTATCAAATGATTTCGTTAAATTAAAATGGACAAATGAACAGGCAATTAAATTATATCAATGTTTATTGATTGATACGTATGAAACAAATAAACAAGCTATTTATAAAATAATTGCAAATATTGAACCAACAATATTAAAATTAGATAATGAAAATAAAATTCATGAAATTATTGATGTTGCATTAAAGCTGGGTAATAGTATGAGACCAGTTGATTCAATAACAGCTTCTTATATGTTAAAAATATGTCTTTTATCACCATGTATTGAAAATGTATTAAAAAATTATTATAAATTTGATAATTTCAATACTGATAATGATTCAGATTATTCAATATTACAAATGATAATTATTGTCATGGAAAAACTCAGGGTAAAATAAAAAATATAATTAATTTATAAATTAAAAATATAAATACATTTATGTTTTTATTTTTCAGGAACCAGCAAAACTAGCTAGTGAAAATATAATTTTTGCAACAGCAAAATATTCATTATACGGTTATTTAACATGCATTAGAAGTTTACTATCAATATGTGATTTTAATAATAAAAAAAATGAATTATGGAAACAAACAATAAACGATATTATTTTAATTTGTAAAAGTTTAAATGAATCAGCATCAATAATTGTTAATAATTCATCACCAGAAGGTCATTTTCCAATGGAAAGAAAAAATTTAAATTTAAAAACAAAAATTGAGGAAATAAATGATATAACTGTTACACCACAAATGGTATTACTATGCTCATGGAGAACAGTTAAAGAAGTTAGTTTATTATTTGGTTATATAACAAGTAAATTACCAATTGAGGGTGAAAAAAATTGTCTAATTGGTTTATTAAATGAAGAACAAATTGTTAATATTGGTAATCAACTTGTTGCAATGTTATGTGAAACAAAACATAGAGGTGCATTTGAACAAGCACATATTGGCTTTGAACAAGTTTGTCGTAGATTATGGAAACTTGAACAAATTAATCTTTATAATCTTCCAAAAATATGGTTATGGCATGTTTTATTGGCTATCTCTGGTTTAGCACCAGGTAATGAAAAATTATGTTCAACAAGAAGAAGTGCTGGTGTACCGTATATGGTACAAGCTGTTATTGTATCAGAACCGTCTGTTATTAAAAAAAATATTGCCACAGTATTTCATACAACAATAAAAATACTATTAGATATTACAAAAATTGATGATGAATTTGAATTATGGGGAAAATCATGGGAATTAATATCGACAAATAAATTTTTTTTAGATATACAAGATGAACATTCAAAACCATGTATATTAACTGATGAAAATTCAATTTGTAATGTAACACTAACTGAAGTTAAAACACACGCATTAAATATACTCAGATCTCTATTTAAACATACACAACTTGGTGATTTAACAAAAAATTATGCTGAAGATGGATTAATTGCTGCAATTAAAAGTTACGATGAAAAAACATGGGCCGAAAGAAATGCAGCAACATTATTATATAGTTCTCTAATAACAAGAATATTTGGTGTACAAAGAACAAAAGATCATGTTAATTTAACAGTACATAATAAAATGACTGTTAAAATATTTTTTGAAAGATATCCAATATTATTAGAATTTATGTTAAATGAACTTGATAATTTTGTTAAATTAAATGATCGTATTATTAAACCAAGTATACAAGCAATATTATTAATATTATCGAGATTATATTTGAGTATTAATACAGATATGCAAGAAGATAATGATAAAATTGATCAATTTATTAAGTTAGTATCATCATGTGCTAAAAGTAGAGTTTATAAAACACGTGAATTAGCTGCAAGAGCATTAGTACCATTTTTAAATGTAAATACAGTTGAATTATTTTTACTAAAATTATTTAAGAATATATCTGATGAAAAAAAACGTTCAAATTTAAATTTAATGCACGGCTATATACTGCAAATACTTGAAATAACTAAAACTGGTATTTTAACATCATGTGAATTATCAATAGAAAATCTTGACTTATTTATCATTCGTTCATCATGGATATTAGAAAATCTCGAAGTTAATAATAATTATCCGGCATGTTATCCATTAGCAACAGCTTACATTGAATCGCTTCAAGAATTATTAAAAATACGTAATTATTTAGATAATCAAATTGTATTTAATAAATTTTTTTATCGCTTATTAAATCATACGAGTATTCATGGAATACCAGTATTGAAAAATCGTCCAGGCAAAGAAACTTATGAAGCAACTGCAGCAAAATTTCTAATAACATTAATGGAAGTTAAATCAAAAGATGAAACTGTATTGTCAAAATTAGTTGATGCATGGACTGGTATATTGTCATATGATAATTGTGAAGTACAAATAACTGGTTGGATGAATATTGTACTTGCGATACATCAAACATCAAGTGAAAAATTACTTCATTGTGCAATTGATATTGCAATAAAAAATTTAAGAAAGTCACAGCTAATTGATAATGAGTTAAGAAATGTTATTTATGAATTTTTACATGATGTTTTTTTGGCAAATGAAAAAAATTTAGAACCATACAAATCTTGGGATAATTTTAAATCATTATCAAAAGCAATTATTATTATATTTCAAGATAAAATGCCTGATGAATCATCAAGTTCATTTAAATTATTGGGAAAAGTATTTGGTAAATTAATTAAAAATAAAATATATTTGGAACTTGTTGAAACTTTGGATGATAAAGTATTTGAAATGTTTTGTGATAATTCATGGACTGGATCAGCTGGTCATGATTGTCGTATTGCAATTGCTTCAATTATACATGATGTTTATTTTGATATAAGAAAAACTAAAAGAAAATCAGTTCATGGTAAATTATAATTTTAAATATTTATTAATAATAATATTGAAAATTAATTATTTGTTTTATTTTTTTTACTCAGGTATTTTATTAAATTGGTGGACAACAGTTTTGAATTTATTGATTGATGATAATACTGAAGTACGTAAATTAGCAGCAATTGCAATTTCAAAAATAGAACCAGTTAATCAATTAAAATGCAATTCAAGCTCATTAAAATTATTTTTTAATAAATTTTCAAAATGTTTTTATGACGAAGGAAGTAGTATGTTTGCTGCTTATTTTGTCTGGAGTTTAAATCTGTCTGATGATGATTATGAAATGGATGAAAGTGATGTAAGTTAAAGAACAAAAAAAATAGAAAAATGAATTCTAATAATTTTAATTATAATAATTGATTTATAGGTATTCAACAAGTGTTACAATTACGAAAATTTTGAACCACTTGCAATATCAGATCTTTGTGGAGAATATTTAACAACATTACTTGATCGTCTTGATGTTAATATTGCATTTCCACTTGATGTGCAAAACTGGTTAGCAAGAAGATTAAACATTTCATCCACGGAATGCCAAGATCCTCATACTTTGGTCAAATTTTATTATCACAATCTACCTAATCTCAATGGAAAACTAATTGACATACTTGATCCAACCTACAATGACAAATTACTTCAAGTTCTTGCTTTCGAAAAATTTGGTTCTATTGGAAATGAAAAAAATTCGAAATATTCATTGGGAAATTTAGAATTGTAAAAAAAAAAAGAAAAAAAATGAGTTAAATTAATCAACGATTTTATCCAACGAGTATGACATCGTAAAAAATGAATATAAAAAAAAATAATAATTTTTTTTTTTTATATTTCATGAATTTATGAATAAATTTCGTGATATTAGCATTCGTATTTTTTCGTCTCGCTATTTTTTTATTTTGACCAATTGAATGTTTTTTTTTAGAGGCAAACAGAGAGAGAGGTTTAATTTTACCTTGCATTACAAATTTATATTTGAATTTCGCTATTTATTTATTTTTCTTTCATCTATTATTGTTTTTTTTTTAAATTCATTTATTTTATTCAATTTTTTTTCTCTCTTGGAAAGTCAAAGCCACTTTACTCGTCGATGTATTAAAAAAGAAAAATAAACTTTATTCTTACACGATACACCCTTACTATCAAAACGATTTAGACTCATTATTATTCAAGAGCAATCGTTGTTGAAGTGGCCACGATTACGGCGCTCGACCAATTCGGATAAATAGATAAAGTATTCCCAGTTGAATTTTCAAAAGCGTACGTAAACTCATGAATAATGAATTGTCAATTGGTACATTTCAATTTATGTGCATCTGACTATTTCGATAAGAACATGACCTCAATGTGATTTTATAAAATCTTCTAGTCATTAATTTTAAAAGAATTAATATTCAAAAATTAATCAATTTACTATAACATCAAAATACACTATGTTACATATAAAAAATTTCAATTGAAAAAGAAAATTTCTATATAATTTTTAACTCTGCCAAATTTATTTCTTTCAAAGCATATATAAATTGGGTAAACGGGTCAACAATGCAAAATGCATAATAGCACTCTCAGCATTTGCCAAGTAGTTTGAAGAAAAAAAAAAAGAAGAATTTTAATATTTTTTATACCTCTTCTCTATTTTTATGCACACTAGTTTTATGAAAATTCAAGAAAAACGAGTAGCCAAGGAAAAGAGTGTAGTAGAAAGCTCTGGACAAAATAAG
>JAPYYR010003933.1:0-14140 GCA_030523065.1 Aphidius colemani | reverse complement strand
GAAAGATTTTTTATGATTTTTTTCGTTATTTAATTATTAATTATTCATTGCATTGAGTGTTTTTCATAATATTTTGATAGTTTAAATTTTTCTTCATCACGGATATTGATTGCAGCTAATATTCATAATGACGTGTAAAATAACAAAAATTTTTTACGATGTTTACTGCATATAAAATCCTGTTTTTATTTTATCAAAATTTTAATAAATTATCTGCCAAAACATCTCATTCATTTTTAAAATTATCATCAACAACAACAACAACAACAAAAATAACAATAAAAATAATAATAAAATTTAAAAAAAACAAAAAAAATTTAGTTGTTGACTTTTTTTTTCTTCTTTATTTTTTGATAAAGGATTATAATTTTTTAATATTTTTTTTAATTCAATCTGTTAATTATATACGAAAAAAAAATTATTTTAGTGGGTTAATCAAAATAATATCTAGTCTGTCGAATTATTAACGTGTCGTTGATCTTTTATGGTAATTATTTGTGTGTCCTCTTAGTGACCTTGAATAAATAAATTAAAATAAGATAAATATATTTAAATTATTTAGTGACTAAGGTCATGACAACTCTATAAATTTTAGATGAAATAGTTTTAAAAAAATTATCAATTTTGGAATTTGATCAGTATAAATTTGAAAGTAACAATTTGAATTTATAAAATATTATTATTTTTAATTAATATTTAATCTATTGAACCCAATAAAAATATAAAATTTTTATTATGTTTATTATTTTGTAAATCAATGTCAAAGATTATGAAAAATTTCAAATTTAAAATAACAAAAATATATAAAACTTTACAATTGAAATTGTCTAATGAAATATTCATTCAATCAACTTTATTTTATCATATTTTTCCATTACAATTTTAATTTGCAACAATGAAAAATTAACCACACAATAAACTAAACAATAAATAATCATTAAAAATTTATAAACTTGTCATTAGTCTATTTGCGGTAAATGCACATGTCACAATTCACACAAAAGTGTCATAAAAGAAAAAAAAAATAAAAACACAAGGCCAAATAAAATTACCTCTTAAAATTTTCATTCACAAAAAAAAAAAAAATATACAAAAAAAAATTACAAATATTCTCAAATAACTAATTCAGAAAAAGAAAAAAAACCGTCGAATTTTTTAAATATAATTTTACCTCTCATTTGACTACAATTAAGCTAAAAACGAAAAATAAAAACTTAATTATAATTTATTTTAAATTAATTAATTATAAATTCAAAAATTTTTCCTGTTTGCAAGTTCATGAGGGTCAAAAAAACGTCACAATATCAATATTGATTAAAAATCAATATTAAAAAAAATCATTAAAATAATACAAAAATTTAAATTGAAAAATTCAAAAAAAAATTTAAAAAAATAAAATAACTTTTATGTTAAGAGACAGGTTGATAAAAATAAGGTGAATTATGCGCATGAACGTACTGTAAGAGTATGTCTCTGTGAAAATGCGATATAATAAAAAAAAAAATGTTAAAAAAATTTATAAGAAACCGAGTGTGTAAGATTTGAGTATGTTAAATTTGACACAAACGTAATATGGTGATAGTTTTTTTAAGGTGAAAAATAAAGAGAAATAAAATAATGATTAGCGAACTAGGGGGGTTGTGGGGGGATTTATAATACGGAGGGGCGAATCCCAACATGGCGCGTAGGTTAAAAGCAATAGCTCCGGCTTAGTGGTTATCAGTCTGTAGTTGTCGAGAGAGAATAGAGCCAGTGGCATAATAGTTTTTTATATTTATTTATTTATTTTTTTAATATATACATTGTACATGTATACAAATTAATATACAACATATTGCTATACACACTGTCTAGTTTTTATTGTGACACTGATGTAGTAAACTCAATAATATTTATTGTGATAGAAATTAAAAAAATATAATCAATACATTTACCTATTTTGATTTTATTTTAATTTTCACATGTAATATGTAATTTCATTATTTTATACAATATATTTCAACAAGTTTTCATATATATTAGTGGAAATTTGATATTTATTTTATATAAATTTCAAAATATTATTGTGAATTTTTATAAATTATTTTAATGGAAAATAATATTTTAATATTCAAGTGATTTGTGGATTGATTGTGAATGTTTTTTTTTTTGTTTTTTTATATTTTAATACTTTTTTTTTTGTTTATATCTAGTTGAAAGAAAAAAAAAGTGTCGGTAAGATTTTATTGATTTTAAAATAGTTTAATTTATTAAATTCCAAATTTATTTTTATTATAAATTTAATTATTTTATTGTTTAATAAATATAAAATATTCAATTTTTTGTTTAATATTTTTTTCTTATTTTAATGCAGCAACAATTGTTTTTTATATTTTTTTTTTTTTTGTTACGCAACGATAATTATCTACGTAAAGTATGTCGACTGCCGGTGCTCCGTCTGTATTTCAGGTGATTTTTGTAAATAAAAAGAAGAAATAATAAATTCGTATTTACGTGTATTTAAAAATTATAAAAAATATATTTAATTTTTTCATTCATATTTATTTATTTAAAGTATAATTTTATTTGATTAAATTTACATGATAAAATAACATTTTGTAAATAATAAAATAGCCTCATTCATTTTCGATGCACGTGTACAGATTTACTGTGACTTGGCAATGCATTTTTTATTTTTTTTAATATTTTTATTTTTCCTTTTTCGGTTAATTTAAATACACTCTTTAATTTATTATAGCCTCCTCAGACCCCTCTTGCTATTTTCACCGCGAGACAAATAAAAAAAATTATCCTTGAATTAAAAATAAATAAAATATATTTAGCGGAAGTCAATCCGAGCAAAGAAGGACACTCATTAATTGTCTGGTATTTTTTTTTATTATATTCAAGTAATAATAAAATTTCAGTAAATGCCAATTTACATTGAAATTAATCGATAAAGTATTTATTTATATTTTTTAATTAATTGACATTTATGGTGATCAATGTAAACATGTAAATATTTTCAATTATATTTTTAAACAAAAGAAAATAAAAGTCATTGTACAATTGAGTCATCTTGATGATTTAAAAATAATATTTATTGTAATTCAAATTATTCCACATAAAGTTCCTTGTTAATAGTTCATTTAAAAAAAAAAAAAAATAATCTAATTAACTTTGATTAATTTGTTGAAATTAAATTAGCGCAATGTTGTAAATTCATTTGCTATTTGCTAGTTGTTAATTTTGATATCTGATTATATACTAGACAGCCTCGTGATATGAATTACAAATGATTTAATTTTTTTTTTTTGTAAATAAAAAGTAACGGTGTTTTATACACGAGGTTACTGATAAACCAGTGTCTATAAAAATCAGGAGAATTCAAAAAATATATGAGATTTTATTGTTTTTATATTGAAAGTCACCTTAATTATGTATCAACTGAGTTTTCAGCAGTTGATTTGTTTATTGATATTTGAAAATATGCTTGTTGCTGATTACAAATTAATCATTCATTACCACTTACATTACATTTTTAATGCTTTTTTTTATCCACTCAAATGATTGATTGCATAAATTTACCTGGGCGTTGTTTATTTTTCTTTTGTTAAATATTTAAGACAACTATTGAACAGTTGGTGTCTCATAAATCCAAAAGTGTTTTGATGCGTTACACCAATGTTGAATGACACTCACAGTCAATGCACTTTCCCGATAGTAAACTTGGTATGTTGCACTTCCATAAATCCACCTCGTAATAACAACCAAAATTTATCACGACAAATCCAAAGATTTGATAGAGCAAAGAACTTGATATTTTTTCTCTTTCCTTATTTATTTTCTGCCTCCAGACTGGATTAAATTTCAATGGAAAATTTTTAACTCTTTCTGCATTCCAACGAGTCAATCACAAATCACAGAGATATTTTTTTAATTTATTGAATAAATTTTATTAATCCATAGAAATTTTACAATAGAAAAATTAATTTTATATTTTATTCACAATTTGAACATGTTAAATAATTCAATAGAGTATCAAGGTTAGTATTTCGCAAATAAAAAATATAAAAGAGAGGAAGTATGTGAGAGGAGGAAAAAAAATTAAATTATTCATCAACATGTACACTTTTTGTATTATATTTTAACGCAATATTTTGACGATTGTCTCGTTACTACATCGCATTTTTCCTTATGCAACTTTTACCAAGTCACTTCCAATTTGTCTGGCTTTTCCCTTTCTCTCTCTTTGTATTTAACGAGTAATTGAAACTATTGCCTTTGCACTTATCTGTCACAACTACTTGTAACAGTTGTTAAATTTTTAATAAATATATTTAATTTTTTCATAATTTTATTATTTTGATATTTATTGTTAATTATATCGACACTAATAGACACAATTATTTTTAAACGTAAATTTTAAAATTGCTACTTGTATCATCATGAGTAATTACTAGAAAAAATGTAGTTTTTTTTTATTTTAATTTCTAATCACGTAGGATTTCATTCAAGGTTCATTTACACATGACACAAAACAGACTGCAATTATCAATTGATTTTACCTGTGTTTATAAATTTATATGCAATTTATTTTTTTTATTTTTATTTATATTCAGTAGCTACGTATATTAATAATAATATTTTATGAAAATTCATCTTTTATGTTTTAAAAATTTGATGACAATATTCATTTGAAAATTGTAAAGATTCTGTTGAACTTGGTCAATTGAACAAAGTGTCTGACAACAATTGTGCAATGAATAAAATTGTACTCGTTTTGTGGTGATGGCCCCTTTTTTTTTTAATTTTTTCTTTTTTTAATTTTTCATACCACTTTAAATGTATACAATTTTCGCAATTCTCAAGTATTTCGCTTGCTTGACGATGTGATTTTGATGATTCAATATAGCGACGTTTTAAAATAAAATATTTATATTTTTATAAAAAATGGAAAATATAGAAGGAAACTTGAGTATTTTGAAATGCTATTAGACATAATAGTAAATTAATTTTTCATTACAAACATTTATAAAGTCAATGAATTGAAACAAATAAAATTTAAATTATATTTATTGAAAATTGAATTTATTATTAATTTTTCAATGTGATTATTGGCTATTGAGAAAAAATAGGTCGTAGGTCAAGTCACAACTTCATTAATATTTAAACTCGTATGCACATCCGTCCACTCCATCAAACTGCAAGAGAATTTATTTATTTTTTTTTCATTTAAATAAAGAAAAAAAATAAAATACTTGAAAATAATACTTGTAATAATTACATTTATTATTTCAATTATGATGTTATTATTTTTTTAAAAACATGACGAAACATAAAATGAATTTGAAATTTAAAGTCAATTTTTTTATTTGATTTTTAAATTTCATAATGTAATTTTACTTTTAATTGCATTATGAATTTATTATCAATTAGATTTTCATTTTAATCTATGATTCTTTGTATGGTATTTTAAAAAATGTTAAATAAAAATTTCTAATTTTCAATTACTTAATTATTGTAGAATCTTGCGTACTATCAAATAACGTGCAATAGATTTTTTTATTTATTTCACCTAGTTGTTCATGCAATGTGACAATGGGTCCGATAAATATATTGAGTAATCACATTTTATAAAATAATGTGGTAACTTTAATGTGAGTTAATCGTAACACAATTGTTGCACATCAAACAGTCCATCTATCCAAGCATCAAAATTATAAATAAAAATATATTTTATTGTCATTAATGGCCTTTTTTAATGTTCATATGTTACAGATAAATAATTGTGAATAATTTAAATAACAACTGGGGACCAAACTATTTTATATTTCAATTTTTATAAAATTTTATTTCAAATATGTCGATTGTGATGCAGTACTTGGATAGTTTTCATGAGATACTTGATACTCATGCTGGTGAGTAATTAATCAATTAATTAATTGTAAATAATAATTATTTTGAAATTTATTATTTTGATAAATCAATTTTTACATGCTGACGTTGTTTTTATACCAGCTGAGAATACAAAAACCAAAAAATATTAACAAGGTCGTGGCCATTTATATCAGTGAAAGCAAAAAAAAATCAAGGAATTTATCGTGACCTTGAAAAATAATTTGGAAAAATAGATTTAATTCATTATATGAATTTATTATCAATTAATTTCCATTTGTTATTTCAAATTACAAATGAATTTTATTTTTTAAAATTTTTTTATAATAGAAAACAAAATAAATTTATTTATTTTTAAATAAATATTTATATTTGTTGTTATAAATAAAAGTAAAAAATATATATTTTTTTTGGCAAAATATATATACAAGGTCTTTGAGCAGGTATTAAAATTTTTCAGGGTATAAAAAATATATCCTTGAGACTTTTTAGCAGACTATTGTACTGTCTTTGTATAAATCACATGTTACTATTTAGAATAATGAATTTTTTTGAGTATTTTAAACTTGTTTAAGCGTTTAAAATTATTCAACTTTAATTTTGTTAATAAATTATTATAAATTAATAATTACAGATCCAAGAACAACAAATTGGTTTCTGATGAGTTCACCTTTATATACTGCTGGTATATGTTTGAGCTATGTCTATTTTGTCAAAATTCTTGGACCAAAACTCATGGAAAATCGTAAACCTTTTCAGCTCAAAAAAGTTCTCATTGCATATAATTTATTCCAAGTTATATTCTCAGCATGGATATTCTACGAGGTAAAAAAAAAAAATAAAACATTTTTTAAATTATTTATTCAATAAAACATGATTTTTAAATGTACGTTTTTGTATTTTACAATTAGTACATACAAATTTAACGAAAATTTAACAAAATAATTTTAATGATAATAGATTTTAAGGTAAAAAAAAAAAAGTAACTGTGTTTTTGCCGACAATGCCAAATAATTTGTATGATAATGATACATTAGTATGACATTGAAAGAAGAAATTAGTGAATAATTAATAAATAATAATTTCAATAAAATCACAGAGTATGGTGAGTGGCTGGTGGAGAGATTATAGTTTTCGTTGTCAACCAGTTGATTATTCAAACAATCCAAAGGCAATAAGAGTGAGTAATATTTATTCAACAGGAAAACTTCAATATGGAACATTCACTAATTTTTTCTGTTATCATTTTTGTTGATAAAACATTTTGATTATTTTACTTTATTTATTTATCCTCGCTTGAAACATAAATTATTTGGTTTCATATTTTTTATTTTATTCATTGAATAAATACCATTTTAGTTGGTGCTTTTTTTTAGTTTTGAATTACTAATATTAAACTATTAATATTTTCTTCAACAGATTTTTTTTTTTTGTACAATAAAAATGACATTTTTGTTTTGGTAAATTTATTTTTTAAATAATATTTAAATTGTTGTTAAATTTTTTTTTGATTATTTAATTTATAGATTATTTAAATATCAAGTCAATTTTTTTATTTGTTGGATTTATATTTAGACACTCTAATTTATGAGTTGTTTTAAATTATTCATTAAAATAAATCTATAATATTTTTTTGTATTATAAAAATTATGTTTAAAATTGAATTTTTATATTATTTTAATTTTAAACAATGTTTTTGTTTACAGAAAAAAATTTTACACAAAATTATTTAAAATTTATTAAATAAAATTCTACTCTTTTACTGTGTAAAAAAAAAAACGCTAAAATTCAATTTAAAAAAAAAATTATACACAATTTAAATTCTCATTTAATAATATCAACAAAAGAATATTATAAAACGTCAAAATAATTTTAAAAAACCGTTAATATTTCATTTAAAAATGTCAAACTTTAAACAATACGATACATAACGGAATAATTGAGTTTAAAAATGAGCCAAAACCGTTAAAAAAAAATTTGCCAAAACAATGTCATAAACATTTTATATTTTTTTGAATTCAAATAAATATAAAAAAAATATTTTCATATTAATAATTGTACAAGAATTTTAGCATTGATGGTATATTTTGTGTTTTTTTTACAATAAAATTTTACAGTTGCAAATGGTGAAAGAGCGTTAAAAGGCTCTACAGCTCAAATGACGAGTGAAAAAAATAAACAAATAATTATTTAAATAAAATAATAAAAGGACACTGTTAAATAAAATCTGTGTATTGAAATGTTGATGTAGTTGGGTTATGGTTAAATTAACACATGATAAAAGGTGCGCGTTCTCTTGGTTGTGGTTACAGATATCAATAAGTGGATGGCTGACTGGTCATTATTCGCTAAGGTGTCACTATTAATATATTTTTAAAATAAAATAAACAATCACAAGACAGTTGATAATTATAGTTGAGTATGAAAGAACAAACTCGACTTGTAATTTTTTTTTTTTCTTTTTTTTTTGTAGTCAATTTCTTTCAGTGTAGAATTTATTAATTTTTTTTTTCATATTAAAGCTTGATTTAAAAATAATAACAATCAACATTTAAACAAATTTTTAAAGCTCAAAAAAAGCTGATTCAAGCTTTCATCAATTATTTGAATTTCAATATTATACTTAGCTTACGGAAAATGAAAAAAAAAAATCACATAAATCTGATTATTTTTTATTTTTTCAAAAGGAAAAATACTTTTTTTTCTTTCATATTGTCTTATAAATCATTGGTCTTTTACAATTCATATTTTTCATTGAAAGTTTATTTAATTTCAGCCAAATTTTAATGTTAATATTTAATATTTATTTTCTTGTTATTTTATCAAATAAATTAATAGATGGCACACGCATGTTGGTGGTACTTTTTTTCAAAATTCACGGAATTTTTTGATACGGTAATTATAAAAGAATATGCCAACTAAAGGTTTCCAGTTAATTGTCATTAAAATAAATAAATAATTACAGATCTTCTTTGTGATGAGAAAGAAGACTGACCATGTTTCACCTCTTCATGTTATTCATCATGGAATAATGCCAATGTCCGTCTGGTTTGGTGTCAAATATACTCCAGGTAAATTGAAAAAAAATAATAAAATACAAGTACATCTTGATAATTATTATTGTTATTAATTTCAGGTGGTCATGCAACATTTTTCGGTCTTTTAAATACATTCGTTCATATTATAATGTATTCATATTATTTACTGGCAGCACTTGGTCCATCAATACAACCATATCTTTGGTGGAAAAAATATTTAACAGCTCTTCAAATGGTACAATTTTTAGCAATCATACTTCATGCTGTTCAATTAGTATTTATTGACTGTAATTATCCAAAAGCTGTTGTTTGGTTTATTGGTCTTCATGCTATTATGTTTTACTTTTTATTTAATAATTTCTACAAACAAAAATATGTCAGTAAAGATAATAAAAGTAGAGTTAAATCAGCAGCAATTGATACTATCGAAGCTGTTACTGGTGCATGTATGCCAAATAATATTTCAAATGGTAAAAATTATTCATCGACAAATGGAAAAAGACGAGATGCTGCTGATTATTATGTCAAAGGTGAAATTGCAACGAATGTTAATTTAAGAAAATCATACAAAACATCTGATTGATGATTTATTTCATTTTATATATATTCAAATTGCATTACCAAAAAAATAATTAATATTCAAACATTGAGAGATAATTAAAAGCTATTTACAGAAAAAAAAAATTTATTGAATATAATTAAAGTTGAGTAAAATGAATAATAGTAGAGTGCCATTTGCAAATTTTCTAACATAAAGTTAATGGAAAATTGGTACTACGAAAATCGTGATAATCAATGTTTGTTTTTTCTTTTTTATTTTTAAATTTTATATTTTATTGTTATTGATAAAATAATAATTATAATTGGACAAATAAATTATGGTTAAAAATTTTGAAAATCAATCTTTTTTTTGTATAAAAATAATCATAATGATTTATTGAATTAATTTTTATTTTATTTTTGTTTTCATTTTGTAAATAGGCTAGTTTTTTTTTTCTTTTTCTCTTTATGAATTTTAATTTAGATTATTTTATTTCTCAATTGACGATGCTCATGACATTGGATTTATACTGTCGTATATTTAAACAATGATTTTAATTTATATATTTAAAAAATATTTGAATAAATTATTATAAGCTGCGCGTATTTTTTATTTCATGTAAAATTTTCGCTGTTAATTTTTTCAAATAAAAACGCGGTGATTGTAAATATGTATAATGGATTTTAAATGTAATGTTCGAGTGAGCCAAACTTGGGATATCATGGGGAATTAATTTACTTTTTGTATGATAGAAAAATAAATAATTAAGAAATTATTATTTCAGCGACTTGAAGTACTTTTTTTTTATACGAAAAAACAAAAATCCCAAGGATATTTTTGTACTCGGGGAATTAAAAAACATGAAAAAAAAAAAAAACTAACCTATGGATTATGTAGATTAAGATTTAGTATATATAATTAGCATTAAGATAAATTAATAACGAAAAAGAATTATTGAAAATAATATTATTTCGATCAAAATTTGTTTTATTATTGTTTTTTTGGGAATGACAATTAGCATTGGCATTGTCTTCTTATTTAATTGAGAGAATAAAAGCCTTTTGTTTTTACGTATCCAAGACTTGACGTTATTTTGTTGTAAAAATCTTGGTCGTAATTTAATTAAAATACACTCTTTGAGTTAAGAAATTAAACAAAATTAATTAACCCAATAATTACTAGCATTGATTAATAAATTTCCAACATAATAGCAAGTGCCTTTGAGGAAAAATACAGATTTAAAAATTGATAATAAATAATAATAATGTATAATAAATTCAAAAATATATAGCCAATAAAAGTAATGTAACTTGATGAATAAAAACAAGATTTATTAAAATAATTTAATTACTTTTAGCTAAACATCTGAAAGACATAATTTTCTATGCTGAAAAAAAATACTGACGCTTAAGATTTTTGATATTTTTGTAATTATTATAATTTTTTTTCAGGCTCTTCAATTTATTAACAAGTAAGTTAATTTTGTTTATTAAAATTAATTTTTTTAACAAATAAATAAAATGCACATATCAAAAAATTTATAGATGGCACTGGGAGTAAAATTAAATGCATGGTTTTATTCAGTTTTACTGACGTAGCCATTATACGTCATACAGAATGAAATTGCATTGCAGAGGGATGAAACACAGTTAGCATAGTGGGGACACAGGATAAAAAGTGGGGACAGGACGTCAATAGGTGAAAAGACTGTGGGGGATGAAAGTTATACACAAAAAAAAAAAGAAAAGGGGATGAAAATTGTAGAGAAAAGTAACGCAAATTTTCTTTGTAAATGTATGTGACTGATGACAATGATAATGGTGAAAAAAAAAATGAAAATAAAATCACGAAAATGTAATAAAATATAAAAAGAAAAAATATATAAAATTTTAAAAAGCCAAAAAATAAAATATAAGACGTAAATGAATTTGACAATGATGATAAATTTAAAAAATATGCGTAAATGTTTGAGATGAAATGATGCTTGAGGGTGTATTGTTAGTTGGTTGAACTAAAAATAAGGGTGGTAAATTTGTGGGGTGAAATAAGAGGGGAAATATTGTGGAGATGAAACGCGCGCAAGTATATTCATTTGGGATTTGATATTGGGGGTGAAAAGGAACGAAATTGAGGGGACACAGAGGGTGATAAAATAGTCAAGGCACTGGTCGTGATAGGGGTGGTATTACCGCGAGGATAAGACAAATCGTGCTCGACTGACGACATAACCGGCACTGTGTTGTATCAACGAAATTACCGAAATAAAAAGTAACATTTTTTCTAACAAAAATTATTCATAATAAATATAGTTAAAATTATAAATAATTATACGTTTAAGAAGATAAAAAAAAATTTATTATTAAAATTGAGATGATAATTGTTTTAAACAACAAAATAATTACTGAAAAAATTGAAATTTTTTTCATTATTTAAATAGTTATTTAATGAACAATATTTTGTTTCATTTTTTGACAATATATATTTGTGCATTGAGTATAAATAATTAGATGAAAAAAAAGAAAAGTGCAAGTGGTTTTAAAATAAATTTAGAATTTTTTTTTGTCAAATTTTAGTGCTACAATGAAATAGTGTATTAAGTGAGGCTATTTTTATTGTTATTGTTGTTATTTATTTAAATTGAAGATTGAGTAATATTTTTTTTTAATGTTGGAAAATTACGAAGAGTATTATTAAGGTCGTGGATGGAATTCGTGAGGAAGGATAAGCAGGTCAAAGTTGAAATACAAAATAAAACAATTTAAGGTAAGTTGAAATTTTTAAAAATGTATTATTGATAATAATTGTTTTATAATAATAATTTTAATACTTTCAGTACTATTTCATTGTTTAATAAAATTAGCTCTGTTTAAACAATGAAAAAAAAATATAAAATTATCAAACTTTAATGCACAAAAACTAGACATATTTATTTACATACGAAAAACATTTTTTTTTTTTTAAATAAAAATTGCTTTTTTAATTGGTAATTATTTTCCTACAATTCCTCATCTTTTTAGAACAATATAGAAAAATTTTCGAAGCATACAATCGACCCTATTGCATATCATACAAGTCATCGAGTGTAAATTTACAAATTTTTTGTTTATTTTCAAATTAACATCAATTAATTCACGTAGCCACTTTTGAAAAATTAAAAAATAAAATCAATTCGTTTAAACTTGATGTTATTATTTTCTTTATATTCTCTTTTCTATATTTTTTTTATTCTATAAATTATTGGTAATTTGTAAACAATCAATATAATTTGTCAATTAAAAAATAACTTTTACAAATTGTAAGTTTAAAATGGCTAGCTTTTTATAATTTCAACTTGATTCTCATAATTTTTTAGTCCATTGAAGATTGACGAGTTGCACTATATTATCCAATGTCTATAGAAAGGATAATCTCTTTGGTGCGATTAATCGATTATAAATTTACGACACATTCACACGCATAAAAGAGGCTTCAATAATCACCAATGGCCTCATTGAATAACCCGTCAAAAAAAAAGCTCTAATCTGGCTTTATGTACTTATAAATTAATTTTATTTACTTATCTTTTTCTTTGGCACAATATTAAATATATACATTTATTTTTCAATCAATTTATCATCACACATAGAGCTGCAAAATAAATTATGCTTGGATAAAAAAATCTACCGCCTGTTGCTGGCATCGTTGATGTACCTGAAAGCCTCATGGTCACTACTTCTTTTAACCTACTTATTCTCAACTTTATTTAATAATTTTATAAAGTTTTTTTATTTGGTTATTTGCTCATCGAGATACCAAGTATTATTTGTATTTAAAAAAAATATATTTATATAGTTTTTAAAACTAAATAAAACACTTGCAATTGTGACTGTGTCCTCATTATTTTGTCAGGCTCAATAATCGATTGTTTTTAATGTATCAATTTTTCAAAAAATAAACAAGCTAAAAATAAAAGTATGTTGTCAAACAAATTAACATAATATTGATTTAAAAATATTAAAAATTTATAAATAAATTTAAATATTTGAGTGAATAAATAAATATAATTTGAATAAATTATATTCTTTTTGTTGAATAATAGAAAGAAGATATTTAATTTAATATATTTATTAGAAAATAAAAATTTAAATTGAGTGTATGATTCACTTGTCAATTACAAGAACAACGTGATGTTTTTTTTTTAAATTTGTATGGCTATGTGGAATACAAAATTTATCATAATGTCACAGTGAAATTGTTTTACAAAACTGTCAGTTGTGTTGTCGTTCAAGTATTCATTATTCCTTGACAATGTCTGAGCTTGTTTGTCTCAATGACTAAAACAAACTGTGCTTTTAAAAAGTTTTGACAAAGCAGAATAAAAAGAATTTAAAAAATAATTTTAAAAAACAGTAACAAGTCAATGAAATAATAAATTTTGAGAATATTTATACAGAAATATTATTGAAATTTTTATAACTAGTCGGCTGTACTCAATCCAAATAGTTCGAAATACAAAAAATACGAAATGCAATTCGATCGAAATAAAAAAAAGTTTGGTGTTATTATTAGTGGCTTGAATAATAACATTAAATACTTGTAGATAAAATAACAGCGTCATTCATGTGTCAAAAATATCAAACTTTCAAGTGACATGTCTTTTTATTGTCAGCAAAACTTTAAACTTTGAAATATTTCAAGTTTATAT
>JAPYYR010003930.1:0-11381 GCA_030523065.1 Aphidius colemani | reverse complement strand
CTAATTGTTTGTTTAATGTTTTAAAATAAATTATTAATAAAAATAAACATATATATAATATTAATTTGACTTTATTTGTTTATTTAATCGTGTTTTAATTATTTTTTCTATCAATTTTATTTATCATATTACTTATTGTTATAATGCATTTACAAAAAAACTTTGTTAAATTTACAAGACAACAGCGTAACTCCGGCAACGCCGGATCGTACTCACTAGTGTTTAATGAAAAATAATATAATAATATATTCATAAACAATATATTCTTCCTTTATAAAAATTGTTCGATTTATAATATTTATTTGCGTTTGCTAAAGTAGTCGTTTATTATTTCACATGTATAACGAGTGTGCGATAAATTTTATCAATAAAACTTGAATAATCGAGTCTATAATATTTAATTTTAACTAATTAATAATGATAATTTTAGTCAGTACTTGGTTTGATAAGATCTGGCTAATTTTTACTATGTCTAAAAACTCTTACAATATTCATATATATATTTTTAAATCTATCATTTTATTTTTCATGTTTTAATATACATACATATGTATTTATTTCGCGATTAATTTAAGACAAGAAATTTCGGCAATAGGGCCTTATTTCGTCACTAACAATTCAAGTTCTCAACAAGGATCATTAAATAATATTTTTATAATATAAATTTAACAAACAAATCAAAGATTTATTTTAATTACTCAATAATCATTTGGTCTTTGTTATTTAATTTTTTCCAACAAATATTTCACTCATCACTGATGATTTAAATAATTTTTAAAAATACTTTTCAATTCATAATATATATATATTGACTCACTGCAGTTTTTTATCTTGAGAACTCCTGTAATGATGAAACTTGATGATATATAATAATTGATTTATATTATTATAAAACATTACACTTTGTCATCTGTCATTTCAAGAAATTGAGTATAAAAATCTCGTGTTGCTTCACCTTTGTTATTAAAAACAAATTTATAATAACTACCATCAGCACATATTACTGTAAATTAATAAAATGATTTATAAACAATATATAAAACAAACAAACAATAATAATTTTAACAATACAATTACAACATACCTATGATACTATTGTTTGTGCTAAATGCACACATACAATGTGAACCTCCTGGTACTTGAAATTTACAAAAACTCCAGCTTGAGCTAAAGTATTTTGGTAAAAATGTTGCTGATGCAAGACTCGATTGACGGTTTAATTTTTGATCTTCAACAGCAAATACATGTACTGTGCCATGATCACTTGACACACAAAGCCACGTTGAATCTTGATTAAAATTTATACTGTTAAAACAAAAAACAAATGGCTTGTTATTTATCATAAACAATAAATTATTTGTTGTAAATATAAAACAGTAGTATTTAACACTTACCAATAAATATTTGCATGATGTGCACCACGTCTCAACTCATTAATCATAGTACCACTTTGTGTATCAAATACACGTATCAATGTACCTTTTTCTGATGCAGTTGCTAATCTTGTACCTTGTAGATTTAGTGCAATACATGCTAATGGAGTTTCATGGGCTTCAATATTAATTGGTTGTTTTTCTGTATTAGCAAGATCTACAACTGCGAATTATAAAAATAACATTTAAAAAATGTATCAACTAAAAATATATAAATATTTACCTTGTATATGCCCATTTTTACGTCCAGGAAATGCCAATAATGAGTTATCACTATTTGGACACAGTACACATAGTCCTTTTGGATTTGGATTTGTTTCAAAAACATGAAGTTGTTGTGGATTTTGAGTAAATGTAAATACTTTAATAACACCTTCTAATATAGCAACAATTCTATCTCTTCGTAATTTAACACCTTTAACTGGTGCATTAAATTCTAATGTTATTGCTGGTTGTTTTTTTATATCATCCCATATAACAACTGTTAAATAATTTATATTATTTTATTAATTATATTTAAATTGTCAAGATAATACTATTTTAATATTAAAATACCTCTATTTGTAGGATAGATTGGCTTAGTGCCACCACCAACTAGTGCCAAATAATTACATCTAAATAACATTTCAACACGTCCCAAACCACCATCATTAAAATCATGTCTTTCTTTTTCTTTTAATGGATCACAATTGTAAACTCGATAACCATTTTCCATACCACATGCAAAACATCCTGTAATTGAAATAATTTAAACAATTTCATTTTTTTTTTTTACAAAAAATAATTTAGTCTGGTGTAAAAATTATTATGACTTTAAGTTAGATAAAAAAAAAATAACAGCGATAAACAGGTAGTTATTAAAATAAATTAATAATTTATTTTTTTTTTTTAAAAAACATCATGAAGATAATAACATAATAATCTTGGGTCAAATTGAATAATAATAAATTAATAATTGAAAAATTATAATTGATATGAAAAAATAAATAAATATTGAGCAAAATTGTGAAATAACTTGTTCTTTTTTTTTAGTTTTTATTAAACATTTTGATGTCATTAGAAAGATTTGATGATTCAATTGTTGATTATTTTGACGTACCTTGATCTTGGTTGAAACCGGCATAGAGCAAACCATTGCCATGGGGATTTGTTACCGTTAAATCCATCTTAGATTATAATAAAATCATTCAATTGTTAATTTATTTATTGTTGTTTATTTGGATATTAAAAAATTATAAAAAATACACAAATTATTATTAACAATTTACCAGTAATTAAGTAAGACACATAATAGACGTCGAAGCAAACTAACAAACTATATCGTCACCATTGTTTGCGCATGACAATTAAATAAATAAAAATATTTATACACAGATATATATATTGAATGAGCCATAACAACAACAGCTGGCTTTTCTTCTAGTTTTACGTCATTTATATTTTGATAAATATTTGCCAAATCAACTAATTATTTTTATTTAAATTCACATAATAATATTAGTAAAATTGACCTGTCGAGATATATTTTATTGTTTATAAATATTATTGCTATGCCATTTTGTTTTTATTTACGTTTTTATTGTTGATATATTTTTTTTTAGTGTCAGTAAGGTAGATTTAGCCCTCTGTACTTAATAAATATAATTACATAAAAAAAGAGCGAAAATTTAAATGACTAAATTGTATAAAAATTCAAAATTGATTTTTTTTTTTCATGATTAATTTTTCTTTTCATATTAAAACTATTATTTTCAACAATAAGTATAATAAAAAGTTGAAATTTATTATTGTAATATTGAAGAAGCAAATAACCACTTAGAGAACTTTATAATATTTTTTTTTTTGAATTAATAAACACCTTTTTTTGGATCTGAAAATTGTAGTAAAACAATTTCATATGTTACCATTGTTCCCGCAACCTAAAACAAATATGAAAATAAATATATATCATTATATTAATTTTATAAATTCAAATTATTAATAATAACTCACAGCAAGCATAAAATTTCTTGTTATTGAAAAAAAATTAAGACCAGTAAGTGCAATATCATCACTGGTCATTTGATCCTGCAATCGCTTTGCCTGAAAATTATTAAAAATAAATAATTATTTACATTAAATAATAATAAAATCATATTATATAAAAACCTCATTTGTATATTCAACAGATGGGCACTCATAAACAGATGGTAAAATCTTTTTACTGTGATCATTTATTCTTGATGCTGAAAACATAACAGCGTTTGTACTAAAAACCATAAATCCAAATGAGAATAATGGAAATACTGCTGCAAAAGTCACAGTATCATCTCGTCTGAAAATAAACAAAAAATAATAATATCATTAAGTATTAAATAATGTGTAATAATATAATATCGTATAAATAATTTAAAACTGTCCCTTGCCCAAAACAAAAACATACAAACAGACATCTATTAAATTATATTTAATTCATAGATTTTTAATTGATCAATCTTAGTCGATCGATAATTCTTCTATATACCTACTTCACAATTATTTTAAATTACTATTATTATTTTAAATATATTGAAAAAAGTATGGTGCTTAAAATTTAAGCACTAATTATTTTCACCTTATAAATAGATAGAAGATAAAAGATTACTTACGAAATCCAAAGTAACAGTTGAAGACAAATTAGAAAAAAATAATGTGTACAAGATATAAATATCAAAGGTGAAATAACTTGATCAGTATTTTTAACAAGTTTACTTAATTTTCCATAACAAATTCTAAGTTGATCCCAATAGATTTCATGATTATTCCAGATACTTGTATTGATCACAATATTATTTAAAAATTTATATCTTTCAGCTATACCGGTGGACACCTTAATGTGCCAAAAAAACATCAAATAAATCAACAAACTATTATCGATTTATTAATTATATTAATTTTCATGAAAATATTAACTTACCAGCATGATAAAAAGATCAGTGAAGTTCCATATGTATGATGTATAAATATTTATGACAAATAAAAAAATTTCTTCAGCTATATTGACGACTTGAAAAAAACGAAAGAAAATTGTTAATATAATTTAATTCACATATTTTAATTTAAAATCTTACATTTATCATTTGATATTAAATTAACAAATTTTTTGGTCGAATTATTGTGAGATCTATCGGCCCACAATGCGTCGCAAAATTTCGAATCTTCTTTCATTGCCATTATTTCAACAATTCTACGAATATGTTCAACTGTTGACAGTAATATCATGACAATCGTTATTGTATTAAATTTCCATCGTAGTTTTGGACTGTTATTATTAAATCTGTATAAAAAAAAATCAAAATAAAGACACATATTATTTAAAATAAAACAAATGAAAATCTATACAAACTTGTTCAATTGAATTTCCATTAATTTCCATTCGTGTTGTAATTTAATCCATTTTGTTGGTAGATAAAAAAAAATTAAATACTCAGTAAATATACTTCCATAGAAAACACATCCTAAAATTGCACCGACCATTCCTAGATAATTTTAATTTTTTTTTAGATTGTAAATTAAAAAAATAGTTTAAAAAATTTACCTTGTGTGCTAAAAATACATCCATTTGATTCATATATTGTTTTAAACATAAAATGAAAAGATTTCCATACGAGGATGAATAATAAAATTAATATTATAAAACTGTATAATGTTTTTAATGATTTTAATTTGAATGACAATTTATTTGAATCGTCTGAGCTCACTCCAGAAACTGGAAGTAATCCAAATGATTGACTTATTGCTAAAATTGGTCCAATTGATTTGTGAAAACTCTCTGGCTGCTGTCAATCGAATTAATTGATTAAATAATTTTTAATATGTCTTGGAAGTTTCAGCATTTTTATATCAATAAAAAAATAACTATATGAAGTGAATTTACCGGTGAAACTATCATTCGTTTACTATTTTTGTCGGTGTAAAATTTTGGCTGAACAATTATACTTCGAGTGGCAGGTAATACCCAAATACTTTTTTCCTCACTTTTTGCACTCATTGCAAACTTGTGTAAATCAACAGTTGATGAGACTCTTGTCATGATTATCAGGACAATCAAAATTTAGTTACTTTTTTATTTTTGAAATATTTGTTCAAGTTGCGATCGAAAACTACTTAACACTCAATGAATCGAGTTAGTTTATTTGACATTTATAAACCCTTATGATTAAAAAATTTTGAGGGTAAATATTTATGTTCAAGGACAAAAAACATAACAAATATTTTAGTGAATGTTCAATTTTATTTATTGATTTTGTTTGGCTCGTGTGTAAATAATCATTGAATATTTATAATTCAATATCAAAATGAGTTTTGTGTTTAATATTTATTCACTCACACTCACAATACTTAAGAGGATAACTTTTTGATTAAATAATATTTTCAATGTTAAAAGTCCATTCAATAATAATAACACAGCTATTTAATTGTTTTATGAAAATTCACTACACTTATAAATCCAACATATATGATACAATGAAACATTTTTACAACAACAATTGTAGTTATAATGACGTCCTATTATTATTTTTTCTTATTGAAAAACTGCATATAAATAACTACGTAAGTAACAATAGCACTTGCAACCTAAAAAAAAATAATTATTACCTTGTAATATGTTTGAAATATTAAAGATTCATTTGCGAAACTTACGGTAAGGATAAATCGTCATCAGTTATTGGAAATAGGCCAAATAGCTGACTTATTTCAATAATAGGCTGTATTGCTCGATGAAAAAATTCAGGATTCTTAAAAAAAAAATTACAGTTTTTATCAATTATTTGATCATTCATTAACAATATTACCTCTGATTCTGTGAGTTCAAACGGAATCTCTCCATCAGCCGAGGATTTTTCATTGAATAATTCTGTTTGAATAAAAATGTCTTGACTTGTTGAAAATATTTCAACATTATTATCGAAATTAAATGACGATGTTCCCTTCATCATATCTATTAAACTCTTGACATTAAAATATATAAAAAAATTAGAAAACTAGTCCATGTTTATTTGTTTACTAATTTTTTATTTCCAATTATTTCTAATGCATAAGTTTAATAACACTATGGATTGTTCAAACATCATATAAATAAATGAATAATAATGAAATGACAAAGAAAATTATATTCTATATTGATTTAATTTATTCAGTTTATTTTATTTTACTTTACATTTTCTTACTTTATTGATTATTTTTTTCAGAAAAAATAATTAAATTTTTATATAATTGAAGTTGGTTAATAAAACATAATTATCATGAAAGATAAGAAAAACCAAACAATATATTTTAATACTGTAATTATGAATGTTTATTTTTTGAAACTTGAAAGAAAAATATTTCATAGGTAATGATGGCACTGGCAACCTGAAAAATTGTATTGAAAATTTTTAAATCAAATGAATATTAACCGAAAGTATAAATAAATTAATTAAAACTTACAGTTAGCATAAATTGTCTTGTAATGGAAAAAAAATTCATTCCTGTAAGTACTATTTCATCATCAGCCAGCTGATCCTGTAATCGTTTAATAAAAAAAGAAATATTTCGTATTATTAATTATTTTAAAAAAATAATCATCAAAATCATTATTGAAATAATAAAAAAATATTGTAAACCTCAAGATTATATTTTGATACGGGACATCTGTAAACAAATGGCAATATTTTTTTGCTGTGATAATTAACCCTTGAGAGTGAAACCATAACAGCAATCGTTCTTCCAATGACAAATGAAAATGAAAATAATGGTTGAACCCTTTCAAATGATAAATTTTCAAATCTACAAATAAATTAAATTAAATATTTGAGAGTATACATATTAATTATTTGAGTTAATTCATTTTAAATTTGTTTTTTACGATATTCCCATGAGTAGAGTTACGCAAATGTACAAAAGATTGTGTACAAAGGACATCAAGATGATTGGTGAAATAATATCATCTGTTTTCTTTACAAGTTTACTTAATATACTGTAATTTATTCTCAAATTTTGCCAATATTTTTCATGATCAATTGCCACATCTGAATTTATAACATAATTATTTAAAATTATATATCGTTCTGCTAAACCAATGGACACCTAGAATCATTAAGCTTGATTAAAAAATATATTTATATTATCATGTCATTTTAGTTGACAAAAATACAAACCAAGATGATAAACAGATCTGTAAAGTTCCAAACAAAACGAACAAAGAATGTTCCAATTATCAAAAAATGATCTCCAATTGCATAAAAAGCTGTCGGCAATTTTATAAAAAAATGTGAATATTAAACAATTATTTTACATTATTAGTAATAATTTATTACAATTTTTTTACTTCTTCTTACGCTTATTGTACATGTAAGAATAATTCATCGTAAAGTGCATATCGAAAAATTCATCCCACCAAGTGTGGCATTCAATATTTAATTTTTTTTTTTTCAAAAATTCAAAAATAATCCACCAACTGTGATGCACTGTTCCAAGACCAATCATAACAAAAAAAATTATTTTAAATTTTTTTTTAAGCAGTGGATAATCATAACACAAATTTTGAAATTCTTTTTCCATTTTTTTCCATTCTCTTTGTAATTTATTCCACTTCATTGATATTCGGAAAAATATCAGAAATTGAATACAAATTAAAGCGAAGTAATTTGTTATCATCATAGAAAGAAACAAGCCTAGTTAATTGATGAAAATAATATAATTAAAATTGATATAAATTATAAATATTTATAATTTTATTTACCATGTGAACTGAAAGGACAATTACTCAATCCTAATTTTGTCGAAATTAAAAAGACCGAAGATCTTAATAACAATAAAGCAAAAAGAATTGAAACAAAAAAAGTATAAAATATTTTAAATGATTGTTTGTTTATATTTTTTAAATTATAAATATTGATTTTTGACATTAAAAATAAACCAAATACTTGACTTATTGCAATAATTGGTCGAATGGCTTGATCAAAGGATTCAGGATTCTAGAAAAAAGAAACGGAAAATTGAAGTTAAAACTTTAGGTAAAAATATTCAACCTACCTTTGACACTGAAACTTGAGATAGCGCATTATTATCAGCCTCGTTATTATCAGATGATGATTCAATGAAAAATTGTGGTTGTAAGATTACATCTTGCTTTGTAAAAAAAATCGTAACTTCATTATCAGAAGGAGAGATTTTCCTTTTTTTTTTAGTTGATGTGACTCGAGACATGTTGATGAAGAAAATATAACAATTCAAATAAAAACATACAAATATGTTGAAGATATCTATCAATAAATCGTTATCAGATGAATAATAAATGAGTCAAATATTATGAAAATAATAACTGGATAAAATGAAAAAGCAACATTTAAAAATTAATTTTCATTAAGGTGAATTTGTTTTACATTTTTTATCATTATACAAATGCAGAATCGTAGATATCTATCGTTTTTTTTAATTCATTGTTTATGGAAAATAATAGATTCTAGTAATAAAATTTTGTGAAATATTAATTGAAGAAAAAAAAAAAAAAATAGATATGAAAATTGTACTTGTAAATTATTATTTTTTAAAACTACAAAAACAATATTAAAGCCCTTCAAAATTTACAGAGGTGATATTTTTTGTTTTTCTTATTTTCCTAATTTTTATTGATAAAAAAAAAATGAAATATTATTGAGTAACCAATTAAATGACTTAAAGGGAGACATCATTCTTCTTTTTATAATATTTATTTATTATTTATTTAATACAAAAAGGGTACATACAACAAGAGGTTCATTAAATTTTTTTAGCGTTTGAAAATTGCAGCAAAATGATTTCATAAGTCACAACAGCACCAGCTATCTGAAAAATATAAATATAATTAGTAAGTCTTATAAATATATAATAAAATAAATAAGACTTACGGTGAGTATGAAATTTCGTGTTATTGAAAAAAATTTTATTCCAGTAAGAGCAATTTCGTCAGTCGTTAATTGACACTGTAGACGACAAGTCTGTAAAAGAATTATTGATAAAATTCAACGTCAATAATGTGTCATAAATTATTTTATAGTAAAATAATAAAAATAATAAACCTCGATGGTAAATTTTGATGCTGGACATTCATAAATAATTGATAAAAGAACTTTGCTTTGATCGTTTACTTTAGCTGCTGAAAATAAAATTCCAATTGTTCTTATCACGACAAATACAAATGAAAAAGGACGATAAAATTTTACAATATCCAACTCATGAGAATCACTGAGTCTAAAAATGAATTACAAAATTATTATTTCATAGAAAAAAATTATTTATAAATGTATATAGAAAAAAAAAACATTTTTATCCTTACGAAACTCCAATGAATAATTGTAGACAAATAAAGAAAAAATTATGGCCAACTGATATAAATATTAGAGGTGATAATACATTGTCTGTTTCTTTGACTAAATTACTCAATTTGCTGTAATTAATTCTCAATTGGTTCCAGTAATATTCATGATAATTATTGCAAATTGCAGAAGTTATTGCAAATTTGTTTAGATGTTGGTATCTATCTGCTAGGCCAATAGAGACCAGTATGATAAAAATATCAGTGAAATTCCAAACAAAAGCTGGATAAATACCAGAGAAATTCCAAAAATATTCTTTCAAGTCAATCAAAACTATATTTTTTATTTTACAAAAATTAAATAAATTATTAAATCATTTTTTCACCCCCGAATTTTTTCATTATAAAATCATAACATATTACTCACAATCATTTGAAATAAATTCTTCAGCATTTGATTCGTTAATTTTATTTTTTGATAAATCACATAATTTATTTTTTTTATATTTCTGAATATTCCAAAGCGAATGATCGATGATATAACAAACTATCATGATTACAAAAATTGTGTTAAATTTCCATCTGAGCTTTGGACCGTCGTCTCTATTAAAACTTGACAAGAAAATTAATTAAAAATCGATGGAAAAATTAATATATGCAAAGATGAATTGAAACCTGTTTAATTGTTGTTCCATTGAATTCCATTTTTTTTGAAGACTTATCCACTTTCGTGGGAGATGAAAAAAAATTAAAAATTGTAAAAAAACAGCTACATAAAATATTGCGTCGAAAAATGCGTTTATTTTATCTGAAAATATATAAAATTGTGTATTTTTTTTCTTCTAAAAAATTATTTGGTAATTTTATAATAAAACTTACTTTTATTTTTTGTAAGACAGTCGTTGTTATTTATCAGTGTATTAAAGAGAAACCAAATTTTTTTATTCACGAATGCCAGTAAAATTATCAACACAATAAACGAGTAAAATGTTTTAAATGATTTTATATTGAATTTTGGGGTTTTCGAATTTTTACCAGAACTTTGTGTTATTGGAAAAATTCCAAATAATTGACTTATCATGATTATTGGCATTATAGCTTTGTAAAAACATTCTGGATTTTGAAATACCATTATAAGGTTTCCAACTGATTTATTTTCAGTTAAAAAAAGACTACTTGCCATGTTTAACTGTACTGCACTGAACTGAATTTATTGTAAAAGTTTAACAAAAATAAATAAATAGGAAGGAAAATAAATTCTAACAAAGCGAAATGAGAGAACTTTTATTTAATGTTGTTATTTGATGAGATGTTCATAAATTCCCTGTGTAAATAGTAGTTCAATCGATTTATCATTTTAACGAAGGAAAAATGATCAAAATAATTAATACGTTGCGTTGATAAAAATCTGAACCGGAATTATAATTTAATCGACACGTGTGTGATGGACAAGTTGATAGTTTTTTAATTCTCATATTTAATCACGTAATCATCATCACGTGCGTCAATGATTTATCTATAGATAATTCATAAATTAACATTTCCTATTGTCTATTTAATTTTTAATTTAAAAGAAACAAAGTATTTGTTAAAAATAATAAAATAATAATTTATGTATATTTATTTGATGCTAAATATTTATTTTTAATATA
>JAPYYR010003916.1:0-10966 GCA_030523065.1 Aphidius colemani | reverse complement strand
GTAACTTAAGACAAAAAACAGTAAACTAACGGAGCACGCGGCCATTTTACTATGATGTAATATGTATTTATTGCCTAAATTACCGGAGCCCGGGTTAGATTAAAGACAGTTCTATCTAACTGTGAACGAAGCGTCCCCCGGAGCTCCTGATTTTTCTACTGCTAATCCATCAATAATCCACGTAAGTTGATAAAAATATATCTACTACTCGTTTAATATATATCTATAATTGTGTTAAATCAACCGGCAATATGATTTTTGATCGTTCAAGTATGTATTTTACATTTTATTCGCAATTTTTTTATTCCTCTTTGGGGGCATCGGTGTGTCAAATTGCTTGTTATTTTTACTTGCTTTGGTTAGAAAAAATATTTCCCACATGTGTTTACTTTTTTTTGTTTGTCAACAAACAATATTAAATGTTGTTATTTATAGGTACTTGTGGATTATCATGGACAATGTTAATAATACATTTTGGACAAATTTTGATGCCAATATTAGCATCCATGTTGGAATATTTAGAGCCCCACAATTGGTCATTAAACTGTGAGTAAAAGCTTTATATTTATTATTATTTTATCATTATTATTATTAATAATTATTGTTTTGTCATTTTTTATTATTAATTTACTTGTATTTAATAATAAATATTAACAGGTTAACAGGTAGGCGACATTAAAACAATAGTATTTTTTAATCTCAAATTTTGGTTAATAAATAAATTTTTTTCGTGTTTATTTATAACAAACATTAGACTAAAAAATTTGTTAATAAATTATTTATTAACTTTTTAGTCGAATAATAATTTTATTATTATTATTTTTGTTTGACAAGACATTGTGATGATATATTTAGTCGTGTCATTTGTCATAGTGCTTGTACTCTTTGACAAAACTCCCCATCAGATGTTTTTTGTTTTTAATCCCAAAAAAAGAAAGGGAAAAGGAAAAGGAAAAGATCTATTGTTTAGAAAATTTTAACTTGATTCATTGTTATGACAGAGTTGATATTATGTATTTTTTTTTTTTTTTTATATTTTACCTCATTAATGGTGCATTGAAAGTGACAATGCTTCATGTCTCTAGAGTTGGTTGATTGTGGATATATAAAGGGTATTTTAAAAGTAGGGTTTTGTTGATAAGATAAAAAGAAAAAAAAACTTGTCGAGAGGGTTGCATTTGGTAAATTCTCGGTATCGTTATTCCCCTGAGAGCTCATCGATCACCTTTACGAGAGTTTTCATCGCCCTTTCGCGAAACTACGAGGACAGAAACACAGGTCCCTCTAGGTTACTCAAAAAAAAATAAAATAAAAATATATATTTACTGGATAAAAAGGGAGACTGAGTTTATACACACATTCTTTATTATCACCAGATATACCTCAAAATAATTTACAGCAATTTTTTTTAAAACTACACTCACACATGAACTTTAACTCGTTTTGTATTTTGACCTGGACACGTTTATTCCAATCATTTTTATTATTTTTATTTTTTAAATTTTACAAAATCGATCCTTTGAGAGTATGATATTCATATTTAACAATACACAATGGTATTAATCTTTTATATTCAAACAACTCCTATTAAATTCACAAATTATTAATAAAAAAAAATAGTAAAAAAATGATCATAAAAGTATAGAATACGATAACTTTATAAAATATTTTCAACAAATAAATTATTGAAATGATAAAACTAATATAAAATACACTATTTTATTAAATAAAAAAAATAAAATTCAGATAAATTATTAATATATATTTGCAAAGTAATACTAAAATTTGGCAATTAAATTTTTTGCTTGGTAATTTACTTTGGCTAATTATGCAAAGCTCATTTTTATCTCAATTAGCCACATGGCTTGATATTTTGGCGATTCTTTTTCCACTGAAATGAGATCATAAAATCAGGGATTAAAATAAAAATTGTTTAAAGGAGGGAATATATATATAAATTGTGTGGTTGCAAGCGAGTAATGCGAGCTAAAATATATGAAGAGATGAAAGGCAAGATTTCAGGGAGGTTGGTGGTGATTATAAAGGTGAAAAAAAAAATAAAAAAAATAATATACGTAAGGATAAAAAGGATAAGAGTGTTTTGTATGATGAAAATGAATTAAATCGTTCTTCTGGTGTTTTGTAGTAGTCGTAGTTTCAACAGAGTACTGCAGTCACTTGAAAATTATTAAAAAAAAAAAAAATTTGCAATGCTTGGGGGCTCATTGGCAGTATATATTCCCAGAAATTTAACTAACTTTATCCTTACACTCGTCCATATCCATCAAAAACTTGCTATATTTTTTAATAACATAATTTATTTTTTTTTTCAATTAAAAATAATATTTTTAAGTTGAAAAAAACATTGAAATATTAATAAAAAAAAATACAGCTAAAAGGAAAAAGAAAAAAGTTAGTTATGCTTGGCACTAGTTTAGTTGGCATCGTTTCTTTCCTCTTTTTAATATGTTAAAAATTGAAAAAGTGTTGTCGTTGTGTGTCGACAGCATTTTTATTTTTATCATCATGTAAAAATTCAAATACTCAGTATGATATTATATGTTATAATGATGATGCTAGTAAAATTGTATATTTTTTTTTATGAGTTGTGTGTGAGTGCATGTTAACAGGAGATGTTAGGGGATGAATATTAAGAGATGAGATAATTTGCAATATTGAGAGGCTAAAACCGCAGTAACATTCTGTACATGAAAATATATAAATTGTCATTTGACGTGACTTTCATGAAACGAGAGTAATAAACTCATTTCAATGTTGCTAAATTATCATTTATCATACCTGAAAAATTAGATTTAATTTTATTAATTTAACAATTAGAAGGAAAAAATCAAATCAAAGATTAATAATTATAATAAATTTAAATTGAAGTATAAATTTTTCTTATTAATTAAATTTTTTTCACTCATAAAAAATGATTTTAATATTTAGCAAACATTTTTTTCTTCACACAATATACTTTGTTTATTTATCTAACGTATAAATTTTGATAAAAAAAAAATATTTTCCATTAAAATACATATATTTTGTTGATGGTAATGGAAAAAAGTCTATACATTTTTATTTGAAGAAAAAAAAAATTTTTTTTTATCTTTCTTATTACGATTTTTCGATAGAGAAAAATAAAAAAATTTTATTTAAAAAAAAATCTATGCAAAATGTATTTTTATGTAATACAAAAATACAATTGTGTTATTTCATATATTTTTATTTTACATTTCAAGTTGAATGATAGAAAAAAAAATTCTATATGAGTAAATAAATTAAATTTCGCGTATATTTGATATTTTTTTTTCTATTTTCATTTAAAATTTATAAATAAATTTAAAATCATCGAAATATTGATACATTTATTTTTCATTTCAAAGTTGTTTTATTTTTTATTTTTTTATTTTTTTATTCATTGTGCATGAAAAACGTAGGAATGATAAATCACTCGAGAGAATAAGAGGCGTTGGATATTTTTTTTCCCTTGAGATATTCTTTTCCTGCACTCCATCGTCTGTCTTTTCTCGTTCATGTTTTTCATTTTTTTTTTTTTATTTTCTTACTTCTGCAAGGTGTCTACGTGCCCTTACTTATTTACAGTATTTTATTCTCTTGAATTATCTAACATTACCCACTCGTATGAAATCTTGATTATAATTCAACGCTCCTAAAAAATTCAAGGACCATAAAAAATATATGCTTTCTTTTGATTAATTATTAATTCATCTTTTACTCCAAACATCGAAGAATAATTTCAAGATGAAAAAAAAAACATTTTTCAAATAAAATTGGAAAATGCTTTGTCTTAATTTTCATTATATTCTGTACACAAATAGACTGGATAATTTCAATTTAACTTGAGTACACATTGTGTTACATTTTTACACAAGAAATTGGCTATTTCCATATCCTATTAGTTTTAAACTTTGGTCTTTCGATTTTCCCTTGAAACAAAAATTAACTTGATCCAATACAAACATAATTTTGAATTAAAAAAGTTAAATTAATTGAAAATTACCAAATAATTAGTTAAGCAACAATTTTTTTTATTGATAAATAATAGCTAATTTATTTTATGCAAATTTTTCAGATTGTTTATTTCAATTTTGAAATAATGTTTATCAAAGTTGTATGTGAAATTATAAACTGGCTTTTATTTGTGCACATGGAATTTATCAAGTCCCCATGGAATGTGGTTAAAGGCCGGAATCAAGGTCGACCACGGCGCTTGACCATTCAACCAAGTGAGAAAGTCAAAAGAAAAAAAAAAAAACAATAAAGTGGAAAATTAACCAAGCATCTCGTGTATTTTTTTCATCTCATCCATGTCACCTTTCGCCAGCAACACATCTAATAATCAAAGCACCATAAGGCAAGGTAACTGAACTTTTATTAAAGCAAAAAAGAAATTACACATTCAAATAAATCATAATTAATTTTAATTATTTATTATTTTTATAATTACAGGGGCCAGTAGAGTACAAACACAAATTGATCATCATTAATTTTTTCCATCAAGTATGTATTTATATATTATTTTAATTAAACGAACGAATGAAAAAACAACAGTCATTTATCAATTAAAAAGCAAGCTAATTATTAATTTTATTAATCAAAGAAAAAAAAAATTATTACAATAATTTTTAGAGTAAATTATTAACTGAGTTTTTTAATTAAATGATCTTGCTTTTAATTGGTAGATGATATTGTTTTAATGCCCTGGAGTGTTATACATGTATCCTCGAGATGTGGAATTTGGTCAGTGATCGACCTGGAATTGAAACCCCACGAGTACGGGTGCGCCAGGGATTACTGACCAGATATTTATCAGCGAAAAGAGAGAGACTCAATACGTTCGTGAGTTTATTCGTTAGTACGTTCAGTTGTATCCTTGCTGTCTCTACCAGCTGGTGGAAAATTCTCTCGAGAAAGACTTGACTTCAGTCGCTTTGCGCGTTTCATGACGAGAGGTTCTCTCAACAACAACACTTTATTTTCATTGCCTTTGCTTATTTCATAATAAACACACGTGTTGTTATTGTCCTATCAAATCTTTATTGCTATTTTTCTTCTTCTATATTATCAATTGAATTACCCAAAAATTATCACGTAGAAAAAAAAAAAAAAAAAAAATGTTTAATTAAAATTTATATTTTCTTTTTTCGTTTGTTAAACTTTTAGTGAATTTTTTTGTTAAGTGATGGTTTTATCTTAATGTGAAAAATATTAAAAAAAAAACTTTAATTTGATCTTGGTGAGTTGAAAATATAATATAATTTTTTTTTTATTTTTTTTCAAGTTTTTATTTTTTATAATGAAATTTTTTGGTCAAGTTTTGAAAAGCATTTTAGTTGGTACAAAGTGAGAGATGATAATTTATATACAAAAAGGGTGAGATTGGTGAGGGATATTATTTTCATCTCATCTCATAAAGTGTGTGTGTATATTTGTGTGTCGGTTTAACTTGGGTCTTTAGATATTCACGCGGTTGATGGACAAAGTTATGATTATTTTTAAAAAAGTTGTTGCTCAACCTGAGGGAGTATACGGTTAACAACTTTTCAAGCTTGTTATACTAATTTTTGTATTTTATAGGATAGACAGTAGTATTGTCTTCACCAGTCTCCTTTATAAAACAAAAAAAAAAACAATTTCTTTTTACAAAATAATTTTAAAATTCAATTTCATACTGATCTAATACAATTTGCTCAACTGAAAAAGATAAAAATTAATTAGATAAATATTATGTAGTAATTTTTTTGTTTAATGAGTTTTACAATAAAACACATTTGTCATTTTGTGCAAAGTAAGGTTTATACTCTAATACAGAGCAGGGTGGTCCATGTTGGACTTGAATCTAACTGCAACAAACGTGATAAACGATCTATCTCTGTGCTTTATTCCTCCCTCAAACCCATAAGCCACACACATATATTTGTGATATTTCACAAGGGTAGAAAGCTACTCAACCGCTATTTCTAAATTTCGCACTACAAAACACCCACATATATATAAACATAAAATTCCACAATGAACACTGAAAATTTGAATCAAAGTGCAGATAAATATCTCTCCTCTACATCCATACTCAATGTAGTGGTAAATTCCATTTTATTTTGACTGATAAATGCTGTCTGTTGCACAAAAATTATTTAATTTTATTTAATTAATTTTTTTTTTTTTTGATAAATAAAAGTTTTGCTTGCTTGACAATAATTATTTAACAAATTCAATTTAAAAATGATGAATAGCATATGCAGAGTTAAATATTTTTTAATTTTTAAGTTGACTTTTATACATTGCTGTAAGTGGAGGACCATACAAAACTCGTTCAAAGAACCGTTGTAAATAAATAAATAAATATATACGTGAATAACCCAGTACTTACAGGTGCATAATATTTAATACTCGGGTATGTTAAAGTTGCTTTAAGGATTATCAGTGTACATGTAAATGAAATAGTATGTAGGGAAAGGCTTCAGGTTCGTCTTGTTACCGTTATAACATACACTCAGTTGTGAGGCTAAGTCAGGACAACATTCCACAGCATCTTCATGCTTGATTTGAATGAATGCTCATACGCCCAATCCATTAAATATTGTATTCACACATACGGCATATTTTTTATTCAAAAAAATAATATAACTTTATATTTTATACTGAAATAATTAGCTTTTTTTTTACAACGGTGATATTTTTTTTATTCTTTTTTCTTCTTGGCATTGGGCTGAATAAAAAATATAATAAGAAAATTTATAAAAAAAACATTATCAACTTCAGCGCTATCTGAAGAGATAAAAATAAAAAGAAAAATTTTGCGGTACATGTGGTCTTGATAACTATGACAAAATGTAGTAAAAAAATAGTTCTGATAATTTAGGGGTTTAAAATAATATGAATAAAAAAAATTACAGTTTTTATCGTTAAGATAAAAATAAATTTTTTTTTTTTGTTAAATTCTTTATCATAAATATAAAGTTGAAATTGTTTTTTGTTAATTGCAAATTTTTTTTTCAACTATAAATTCAACTTAATTTATTTTTTAAATTTTTTTAAAGCATCAGGCTTTTTTCTTTTAATGTTAAATTCATTTTTTATTTTATTTTCAATCGAGTATTTTATGATCTTAATGTTACCAATTTATTGAACCGTGAATTAAACATGATACCGGTTTTACCACAAATTATTATCTCCTGTTTATCATTTCGTTAGACCAGCGATATTTATTGTGTTCTTAATAATGAAAAAAACAAAAAAAACGATATACATAAATAATTATTATTCATGATTAATGTTTAACAACATTCATTGACTTGAAATATTGACATGCTTGAGTTGATATTGTCATGGATCGTTGAAAATATAGGCTCAAAAGATCAAAAATATTCTAAAATAATACCTCATTTTCTTTTTTTTTATTTATCAATTTATTTCACTTTTATATTTTCTCTTTTTTTTCCTTAACCGCGGATTATGTAAAACAGTTCAATTAAAATA
Organism: Aphidius colemani; assembly: GCA_030523065.1. Classification (NCBI taxonomy): domain Eukaryota; kingdom Metazoa; phylum Arthropoda; class Insecta; order Hymenoptera; family Braconidae; genus Aphidius; species Aphidius colemani. The sequence goes on along the minus strand of JAPYYR010003916.1, from coordinate 3,463 downwards.
CAAGAATTAAGTCAATCGATAATTTAAAACGTTCCAATAATAATATTTATTAATTCAATTAGAAAATGGAAATAAAAACTTTTATTTTTTTTTTCATATACTCTCCACAAGTCTTGTGTATAATTTCTATCTATATAATTATAAATTTACGGTTTTTTAAATTACAAAAAAATACTATTTTCATTAAACTTATTAGCTATTGCGAGATATAAATTTTTAAAGTTGAATTGTTTGATAAAATAAGCTATTGTTGTTGATGTGCCAGTATAGTAAACAATTTTATATTCACTGATTTTCATGTCAACAATTGTGATTTCTATCAGTTCTTTCGGATGAGCAAAACAAAGTAATAATAATATGACCCGTGCACGTCCAGCACGTGCTTATTTTTTTTACATACTTTTAAAATATATGTGCAAAAATATATGCTTCTTGAAGCATAAAATAGATTTTTTTTCATTTATTTTCCTTATCTTATTCACTGTTGCTCGGAACGATAAAAGACGGGTAATGCACGAATCATGTTACTTTCCAAAAGTCTCAAATGTCCGAGTCATATACAATACATCAAACAAATAAATAAAAATAATTTAAAAAAAGGATTTTATATATTTGTCATAACCATGACTTCCTTATGTACATTATATTTCCGTTGCCCAAAAAAAGGAAAATTGTATTTCTTATTTCTATCGGTTTTACTGTTTTTTTTAAATTTTTTTAAATTTTTTTTTCGCTCTTAATTCGATCACATACCAGTCATGCTTCCGAGATGAAAGTAAATTAAGTTGACGAGAAAAAAAAAAATTGTCTCATGATTGAAAGTAAACTTGGAGTCCACTGTGTGGACTTGAAACGTTGATGCACCAGAGATCTATTGCATCTTGTTTAACTGCTTTTTTTTTTTTAAATTTTATTTATACCTTCTATTATTTGCAATCAACTGTAATTGTAGGCGAACGTTTTTCCTTCTTTTTCTCATTTGTAATAGTAAATTTTCTTGCTAATTTGTAAACTCGTCAAGTTGGATTAATAGAAAGTAATTGCTTTTTGGATTTTTTTCGTTTTTAATTGAACAATATTTTTTTAAATTTTCATTTTTATTCTAAATTAAATAACAAATTTATTACTACCAGTAATTTTGTGGAAATTTCAATGCTAAAATGTGTCGTTATTATTTGATAGTAAAAAAAGTATTTAATATATTTTTGTCGTGGTCTTCTTGCTGACGCTTTCACAATGTCTAGTAATGTGTGTTGAAAAATTAAATAGTAAAATCTTTGTTTGGAAAATTGAATATATTTATTTCTAGTAAATACGTCCTTCGGGAATGAAAGTATATGTTTTCTAAGCTAATCGTGACCTCACGTTGCACTGGCATGAGTAATCTCAAAAAGTTCCATATAATACTTGTGAATTTTCTCAGTATAATATTAAACCTTATCGATTAAAATAATTCAAATAAAATTATTTATTCTATATAAAATTTATCGAGCTATTTTTCAAGTATTTATTATCTCATTTTTTCTTTGAATAAAAATTCATGAAAAATAATATTTGAATAAAAAACAAATAAATTATAACAAAAACAAACTGACCTATATAGAAAAAAAAAAAGTATATTGTATAAATAATTTAAGAATAACAATAAAATAAATGGTATTTTATATAAAAGGTTAATGCAGATTGAATCCCATAAAAATTATGTCAATGATATTTGTTAATTTAATTTCTAAATATTTTATGACCTGGGAAACCTATCAGTCACATTGTTAATCAACTTTCACGAGTATCTCGATACTCACTTGAGTATTATTACGTAATCTATTGAATTTTTATTAGAAAACCATACAATAGCAGATTAAAAATAAATCAGTTAAAATAAAAGTTAACAAATAAATAGATAAATAATAAAATTTTCATATAAAAATTGATGATTAATGATACTCATCTATGATGTTTCAGGATTCTGTCACCAAGAGCTGAGAGTTATTTTGTTCCGGGGTTAAATAAAATACATAAAAAAGATAAAAAGTGAGAGAGCAAGGTCTCTTTAAACAAACAGTCAACGTGTGTTGACATCAAGCAGTGGCTTTAAATCGGGAAAGTGGATCTGGCAGTCGAGAAAATCCAAGTGCACAGATCCGGCTGGTTGAATTAATATAAACAAGAGAAAAAAAAATATTAATTAATCCGCTAATATGAACATTTTGTGAACAACCTTAACTGTGAATTTTATTTTTTTTTTTATTTTTTTTTTTTGTTTAAATAATACAAAAGAGTGCGCGCGTCAAGTTAAAATAACAAAAACAATTGTGTTGAAACGAACAAGGGACTTGGCTAATCATGGAGACTGAGGAGCTCATCAAGCTCGTCGATGGAATATACAAGGTTAGTTGTTAATAACATTATTAAAATATTTACACATTTTTTTTCTGTTATTTTATTTATTTTTCAATCCAATAATTATAATGATATCATCAAAAAATTAAAGAGTCCATTAGCCATTAATTACACGATAAATATATGCAATTTACGGTCATGCAATTATCAACGGAAATAATATTATTTATTGCCAATAATTATCATCAAAATATCATGATTGTTATGCTCGTCAATTACAATTTTATAATATCATAAATAAAAAAAAAATACCACCGTAATAATTAGCATCACTTTGAGCATTGAAAAAAACAAATTAAATTCAAACAATTTTTAAGTATAAAATTTATTAGCTAAGTTAATTTATATATAACGATGTAAAATTTTGTTGGTATAATATCTTGAGAGAGAAATGTGGTTTTGAAACTGTCACTTTATAAGTAAAATATAAATCCAAAGTGATAGTAATGCCAGGTAATGTGAAGGTTAAGTGAACAGGTTGTAGATGAGTAGTAAAATTTAACACAACTAAAGCTGCGTTGTTGTACTCCTCTATATAGTTGCCATGTGGAATTTTACCGATAATTAGGTGTCGTCTAGAGGTAAATTAAATAACATGAAATATACTTGCACAAGATAAAGTGAGATGAATATATTTTTAAAAGAAGACGTAAAATAGAATGAGGGTGGGTAGCTTTTTGGCAGAGTCATCTTGTATGGAACAGCAACCGAGGGATGTAAATATAAATAGTGGAAAAAGGTGGTTGACTAAAAAATATAGATACAGTTTTTTAAAGTAGACTAAAATTGTTGAACATGATCTAGCTAGCTTGAGGATAATCTTATTAGTTGTTCGGGTAGTCAAGCTTTGCCTTTTAAGTCTCGGTTGCATCACCACCAGGAGCAACACATATACACCACCACCTCCATTATAATTTAAACATGATTTTTTTCATTTTTTTTTTTTTTTCCTCTTATTCTTAGCCTTTTTCTTTACCCCTTTTTAGCACTCTAAAAAGCTTCTCACTTTTTTAAGCTGGCATATATATTCATGGCTTGAATTTTTGAAAATAGAAAAAAAAAA
>JAPYYR010003910.1:0-10198 GCA_030523065.1 Aphidius colemani | reverse complement strand
ATCAAATCCACGTTTACTCGCAAATTTATAATTAAAATTTCGGATATTCAGTAAAAAAATCAATGGAATTTATGATCATTATTTTTCAAATGAAATTGATATAATAATTATAATAAATATACCGATCAAAGAAATAAAAGTACTCACATAAAAACTGGATTGAAGAAAAAGGCTGCATTAGCCATCAAGAGACAGCATTATGATGTCCAATGATCATAATATCAATTGGATCAGTTGATAATGATGATGATGATGATGATGATGCTAACGACATATTCAGCAACCTGATAAAAATAATAAAATAATTATGAGATATATGTTTATGATTGACTGGTACTAATTAAATTTGAGATAAAAATAATTAAAATTTACTAACAGTACAAATATTGGAAATATGTAATTGAGTGACGCCAATTGATTCATCACATCCAATCAGTAAAAAAATATCATACCTATACATATTAAATTAATTAAAAATTTGTAACAATTATTGAATATATAAAATTAAAAAAATGGTATTGAATAAAATATATAAAAATAAAAAAAATAATACGTACGTTATGTGAGGAAAGAGTGAGAACAACTCTGATTTTTCCATTCAATTAATTTATATAAATAACAATTAAAAACGTTTTAATTGTTGATTTTTTTATACTGTTGCTTGAACATCTTGATTGGGGCTATTAAATAATTACACTTTTATAGGTCATTGACACTTATAAATTATATAAATTCACTTTACAAATAATATTTAGGCGCCTACGTGACAATTATTATTTTTTACTGCGTATGACGCTGACTTGCGAAATTGCATTGTAATGGCGTCCACACAATTCTGGGAATCCCAACACAACATGGCTGAGCGCTGTTTAATCCGGCAGAAAAAAAAACTAACTTAAATTAACGGCAATATTTTAAATTAATAACTAAAAAAAAATTATAAAAAAAATAAAAATAAATTATTATAATTATTAATATAAAAAAATATGAAAAATTAAATTAAAAAAAAAAATTAAAAAATATTATAATAAAAAATTATTATTGAGTTGGTAAAGAAGAAAAAAAAATTATTTTTTTTTTTTTGTTTATTTACAAATAAACTTCAGAGTGTGGCCTTGATCCATCAGAATTGATTGAAGGTCGAGTACAAAAATAAAATCTACATTTATATACGACACTCCTCTCAACAAACTTTATTTTTTATTTTTTTTTTTTGGTTCATATCAGTTTATATGAAACATATATATGCAGTTTGAAGAGCGAAATGTATATTTTATACGCGTACTTGGATAAGCAATGTATACGAAAAAGCGTTAAATCCCTTGTCGACGTTGTTGTGTCGTCGTAGTAGTTGTCCAGAATTATACCCAAGGGTAAACGTGCAGCTTTATATCTTACACGAGAATCGATTTACAAAAATCATCTAAAAGCTGACCCTCACTTTATAACTGTCATCTGAGAACACATATATTATACATAATAATAAGCTTGGTGAATACTTACCCTCCATTTGAGTATTAATATATGTCTCATAATAATTTCATATTCAAAGTTAGTTTTCACTTTTATATAATCAATAATAGCTAATAAAATCTCCAAAGTTATTTATAAAAAATCATAACCTTTTAATTATCAAAAAAGGGTCAATCTAATTTTAAATATAAAATTATTAATTTAATTTTAATGTTACAATTATTTTTAAATTGTCTTGATAGATTTAGCTGGAAGTGAAGTTCAATTTGACAAACATGGAGATGGTTTAGCTCGTTATGAAATTCTCAACTTTCGTAAAACTAATCAGAGTGGAACAAATGGATACTACTACAACGTAAGTACTCTTGATGAATAAAAAAAAAAATGATAATTTCAAACAAGCTATAATAATTATTAATAACCAAGATAAAATTGTATTGTATAAATAATAATTAAATTAAAACTTTAAGGTTGTTGGAAAGTGGCACAATAAATTAGACTTTCATACAGATCAATTGGTGTGGGCAAAAGGTGCTGAAAATATACCTTCACAATGTTCATTGCCCTGTGAAGCAGGTATGATACGTAAGCAACAGGGAGACACCTGTTGCTGGGTTTGTGATCGTTGTGAAGAATACGAGTATGTATATGATGAAAATACATGTAAAGATTGTGAACCAGGTCATTGGCCACACAGTGATAAACGTGGTTGTTATGCATTACCAGTTAATCATATTAGATGGAGTAGTGCATTTGCAATTGGACCAGCAATAATATCATGTCTTGGTATTATTGTTACAATGGCTGTTGCTGGTATTATGTTTTATCATAAAAATACACCAGTTGTTAGAGCATCTGGTCGTGAATTAACAATAATATTACTTGCTGGTGTACTTGTTTGTTATTTAAATACATTTTTATTATTAGCAAGACCAACAACAGTAACATGTGTATTTCAAAGGTAAGAAAAATATTTAAATTTATTATATTTTTTCTATCTACACAAAAATACTGAGTTTTATAATTTCTTTTTAGATTTGGTGTTGGTGTTAGTTTTAGTGCTGTTTATGGAGCACTTCTTACTAAAACTAATAGGTATGCTATTTCAATTATTAATGGTTCTCATTGTTTTGTAAGATAAATGAAATATTATTCCTTTTTTTTAACACAGAATTGCTAGAATTTTTGATTCAGCATCAAAATCAGCAGTAAGACCAAGCTACATAAGTCCAACATCACAAGTTTGTATAGCATCAGCTTTAATTGCATTTCAAGTTGTTTTAACATTAGTATGGATGATTGTTGAACCACCAGGAACACGACATTATTATCCAAATCGTCGTGAAGTTATATTAAAATGTAATATACAAGATATGAGTTTTTTATTTTCACAACTGTATAATGCATTTTTAATACTTGTATCAACAATATATGCTGTTAAAACACGTAAAATACCAGAAAATTTTAATGAAAGTAAATTTATTGGTTTTACAATGTATACAACTTGTATAATATGGCTGGCATTTGTACCAATATATTTTGGTACTGGTAATTCACATGATATACAAATAACAACATTATGTGTTGCAATAAGTTTAAGTGCGTCAGTGACACTTGTATGTTTATATTCACCAAAAGTATACATTATTGTATTTCAACCAGATAAAAATGTACGTGGTAAAGTCACAATGGGTGGCAGTACATTTAAAAAACAAAGTAGTAGTGCTGGAACATCATCAGTTGCAAAATGTGAGTTAAATTTTAATCAAGAAATAAAAAATTACAAAAAAAAAAAAAAAAAAAAAAAAAAAAAAAAATAAAAAAAAAAAAAAAAAAAAAAAAAAAAAAAAAAAAAAAAAAAAAAAAAAAAAAAAAAAAAAAAACTGACGACATCTAATTAAATTTTTCATTTATTTATAATTTTTTTTAATTACTTTAAAGTTTTTTATTTTTTCTTTTTATCTATAAAAATAAATAAACACTCAAATTTTATGCTCGTATTTTAATAGAATTTTTTTTTTATATATTTAATTTTATTTAAAACATGCAAACATAGTAGAGATTAACTCGCTGGTTTTTGAGATAGAAACGATTGAATTTTAATCTTGGTAAGCCATTAGACGCCCGAGATGAAAATTTCTTGTAAGCAAAGTTTTAAACTGATCTACATAATACTCTTAAATATCAAGTCTTTGTATTTGTTTATTTTTGTTTGTAACAATCACGTTGAGGTCACAACTTTTTTCTTATTTAATTTATTAGTTTTCTTATTTAAACTAATTTAATATTGATTAAATTTCATTTCTATTTATAATTACATTAATTATTTCATATGAATATTGTGATTGAAAAAAATTAAGTATGAATTATTTAAAATTTCGGTTTTATTTTACGATAATAACACATGAAACTTGTGTCTAGATCCAAGTCATGTAGACATTTAATTGACAGGTAATTTAATTCACATGGACGTTGATTGCGTGTATAAACTTGTAAGAACTTTATACATATACTTTCTTGTCCTCCTCAATTTTCTATTTATTGATTTTTATTGACAATAATAATAACAAGTAAATTATATTTAAAAAAAAATTAAAAAGTCTTGATTACAATTAATAAGTATAATTTGTTTTATTTATTTATTTTTATTTTTTTTTTCATTATTTAATTTAAAAGTAAAAATGGCCAATCAACTTTTCTGCAACCTGCGACAATTTGTTTGAATTACTTTTCATAATTAACTGAGATTGGTAGTCTCAAGTTTTATTACCTTCGTCAAACTAATTTACCGAATAATTTTGATGACTTCCCGTGCTATGAATATAAATATGTAATTTATTTACAGATGGTGGTTGTGAGATGAGCAGTGAACATGTACCATTGCGAAGTGCACTGTGTGCTGTCGTACAAACTTCAATGGGAGTTACAGAAATTTCAATAGCATCAAACAATTCAAATCAGAATGATGAACAAGTTGCACAATTATAGATTGATATTCATATTAATTGTGAAATGTTTTCTGTCAAAAACTTAAAGTGCTCAAAATACATCAACATGGCGATAAATTAATTATACAGACCATTGATTAATTCAAGAAAGAAAAATACTATTAAACCTAATGGTTTTAAATGGCTTCCAAAATATGTGAGACTTGGAAAAAAAAAACACTCAATTTTTCATTAATCAAATGGAGAGTGAATTTGTATAAGTGTATTATTTATATTTAAACGTAACAACGTGTGAGCGTGATACCTTCATATTGGCATATTTATCATATAGAGTTTATAAAAAAAAAAAAAAAAAAGTAATAATAAGGTACAAACATAACAGCCTTGTAAAGGTTGTTGTTGTTAAATTTCCATATATGTATATGTGTTTTTATCATCGCTTTTTTTCATACTTGCTCGACCACCTCATTTTTTTTTTCATTGTTGTCGTTGCTTGATTGTTACTGTTGATCACTATAATATTTTGTCGTTTTAAGTAATGGAACATAACACAATTGAAAGATAAAAAATAAATATAAAAACTATATGTACACATGATACATATATATAGACTGCACTCGCGCACGAAGCCTAAAAGGCTTTTACATTTCTAATGTGGCTGTTTGTAATGATAAATAATAACATAGTAATGTTTAACTCACGAATTCGATCAATTACCCAGAGCCTATTTGTATAGTAGTCAATAAAATATATATTATATATTGTTACGATGTCGAACGAACAAATTTTCGGCCTATAGTTTTATTTAATTATTATTAAATTGATAAATATTTTTTATTTATTTGATATAAATGTATTTGATATTGTACAAGATATATATTATGCCAAAATGATATTGGTTGATTGTTGTTGTCATAATAATTAATTTAGTACGTCAATTTGTTCGTGCCTCGTCGATTTACATATTAAAGATAAAAACAAATAAATAATGTAGACTAATTATGTATGCAAAACGATATAAAAAAATAATATAAATATCATTATAGTTGTTAAGGAAGAGAAAGAAAAAACATTTAAACCTTGTTTACTATTTTTGAAGAATATCTCCTATGGAGCTGGAAGTGAATGATGTATGAAATTGAAAAAAAAAAAGAAAAAAAATATCATTATTATTAAAATAGATAAATAGAAAATTCAATAATTAATTATGTAAGTTTTTTTAGGCAATTATCAGTGAAATATTGTATATTTTGTTTTGTTAAAATTTGTTTTTAAATTAATTTATTTTATTTTTGTTGATTATTTATTTATTGAGAGCGTTTTTATATCTTTTTCTTCTTTTTTTTTTATTTATTATTAATTATATTTGATGATTGATTGTTAATATATCCAAGTGTTGATAAATAAATTGAAAGGTAGTAGATATATTAATCGAAAACGTGATACAATGGTTTCAATAGAGAAAAAAAAAAAAAAAGATTAAACAGAAACACGAATGAAAAAAAAACCAATAAAAATAAAAATATTATTATCATTTGTGTTGGTTTATTATCTTGAAACCTCATTATAAGTTTCTCACGATTTTTTATATTTTAAAAATTTTGATAGTTAAAAAAGTTTGTTATTATTTTTTAAAAATAGAAATAAATATTATCTATTCGAGAGAAATATATAATTTTAATTTAGTATAGGCTGTTTTGTTTGGTGTTGAAGAAGTGCTCTCTTATCAGTTTATACTAACGTCAACCTCATTGCGTAAGCATAAATTATATATCAGAATATAATTACCAGTTATATCTGAATAAATGAACATACATTGTCAACAGTTTGTGAATTTTAATGTATTAAAAGTCGATATTTATTGACTCAGTATATTTATTTGTAAATTATAAATGAAAAGAACAGCTATGGCGTTAGCTTGGCGACTATCATCAATTGTCAAATCAGTAAAGTATTTATTTGATATATAATCATTAATCTATACGTTAAAAAAATACGTTTTTTTAATTTTTAATTAAATTTTATAATATTATATATTGATAGAGAACAGCTGTTGGCTTGAGAACGAGATTATTTTCACTGAGTTATGTGAAGCATGGAGCTGTTGTGCCATTTAAACTGTCTGATATTGGAGAAGGAATTCGTGAAGTTACTGTCAAAGAATGGTATTGATTAAAAAAATATCTATAATTAAATTTATTAATCTATTAAAGCTTTTTTTTTTTTTCCTTTAGGTTTGTAAAACCTGGTGATAAAGTTTCACAATTTGATCAAATTTGTGAAGTTCAAAGTGACAAGGCCTCAGTGACAATAACAAGTCGTTATGATGGTTTAATAAAAACTCTTCATTATCAGATTGACGATGTGGCACTTGTTGGTAATCCCTTGGTTGATATAGAACTTGACAGTGATAGTAAAGAAACTGCTGTTGAATCAACAGAGTCAATAAAAAAAGTAACAAGCTCTACATCATCAGAACAAACTGAAAATAATATAGATGAACATATTTATGAGAAAACTATTACAACACCAGCAGTTAGAAGAATTGCTGCTGAAAATTTTATTGATTTAAAAAAAATAATACCAACTGGTAAAGCTGGAAGAGTATTGAAAGAAGATATTATTTCATATTTAGAAAATAATAAATTATCAGTTAATAATGATAAGAAAAACAAACAATTAAATAATGATAAAAATGAATTTGAAATAATTACATTAAAAGGATATGAAAAACATATGTGGAAATCAATGACAAAATCAATTGCAAGTATATTAAAAATTACAATGTAAAATATAAATTAAATTAATAAACTTTTTTTTTATATTTTTTCCTTTAGAGTATTCCACATTTTTCATACTCTGATGAAATTGAAGTGACAAAATTAATTGAGTTTAGAAATAACGTGAAGGATATCTTGAAAAAAGAAGAAAATATTTCATTATCATTTTTACCATTTATAATAAAAGCTCTCTCAAAAGCCCTAGAAAAATATCCAAGACTAAATGCATGGCTTGATGAAGATTCACAGAGTCTTAAAGTTTTTAAAAATCATAATATTAGTATTGCCATGGATACACCAAATGGTTTAGTTGTACCGAATATTAAAAATGTACAAAATCAAAGCATTGTTGAAATATCAAGAGAATTAAATAGAATTCAATTACTTGGTGAAAAATCATCCTTTTCCATTGATGATTTAAATGGTGGAACAATAAGTTTATCTAACATTGGAATTGTAAGTTTTTAAAATAACAAAATATTATTTCTTAATCAATAAGTGTTGATCAAGCTTTTATATATTTTATTTTTTGTTTTGTGTTTAGATTGGAGGCACTTATACAAAGCCAGTTATTGCCTCGCCCCAAATTGCAATTGGTGCAATTGGTAAAATTCAAAAACTACCACGTTTTGATGATCAAGGAAACTTAATAACTTCGAATATTATAACAATAACATGGTCTGCTGATCATCGTGTTCTCGATGGTGTAACTGTTGCTAAATTTTCAAATGTTATGCGTCATTACATGGAAAATCCTTCACATTTATTAATTTTATAATAAAAATAATATATTTTTAAATAATAAATTACGAAATAATAAATTCACAATTTGTTTTTTTATTCACATATATAATTACGTCGGTTTTTTTTGCACTTATTTGTGTGTACATTTTTTTAAAACATGTTATTATTATTTTTTATCTGGTCTGTTATATTAGAATTTATTTTTTTTTTGTTATTTTTTTAAATATCTAGTTACAAATTATCCAAAAAACATAGTCAGTCTGTTTAATTTGAAGTTAAAGAGGTATTGGTTGAGATTGTTTGTTTTTTTTTTTTTCTCGTTTGTAATATATACAGAGTTGTTTTTATTCTTAAATCAAAAATTATGATACGTATTAACACATACAAAAGAAAAAAATCAAGTAGATATTTTGTAGCTATTATTTGTTTTTTTTTTAACTTGTCTAACGTTCGATTCAATTAATTAATCAACAATTAATGGGCCAACGAAGCTATTAACAATTATTCAGATTTGATTGTTTCCAGCGTTTTTTAAATTTAATTTACTAATACAGAATAATAAATAGATAATACAACATATAATATGCAAGTGAGCGACAAGAACAATGACTAATGATCTTTGTTATTGAACGCTTTAATAAATGCTTGACTTATTTTTATTTTTTTATTTTTGATTTATGTTTGTGATCAAGACGAAATTGAAACCGATAATAAAACATCAAATGCAGTAATAGGATCATCTTTTAACGTATTTTCTTTTTTTTTTTAATTTTGTTTTCTTATCAACTATTTATTGCTATACAACAACACACGAAGTAATATATAATATTTTGGTCCAGCTGAGCTGGAAGACAAACGTGAACAATTTTTTATCTTTCATCGATATTCAACTAACGTCCGATGACAATCAATCTTATATTTTTCTTTATTCTCTCATTTCAATATATATATTTTTTTCTTTCTGGTTCTAACTAAATTATTCACGTGAAACTCTACTTTATCGTATCACCAGAAAGTTTTTTTTAAAACTAAATTTATTGGGATTTCTGGCTAAATTATTCATCAGCATTCTCTTTTCTTTTATATAACTGCAAATCGATTCTTGTGGAATTCTTTCATCACCTAAAAATATTTTACTGGGCAGGAGAAATATTTGAAAAGTTAAGAAGTTTGAACATTAAATTTTTTTTTGTTTAAATTAATTTTAGTCTCATAGTTTCGATAGGTACACGTTTTGATGTATGATAATCAACAAACAACTCAATAAACGTATAACCCATATCCAAAAAAAATAATAAACACACATTGAATAATAAAAACCATAAAAAGTATAAAAAATTTTTTATAAAAACAAAAAACTATTTTTTTTTTTATATTTATTAGTTTTTTTTGCTAAAATAAAAAATTAAAAATGCATAATTTAATTAAACTCTAGATATAATAAATCCTAACATAACTAATTGATATATAAATATTTTGAATTTAATAATGGCAAGTAAACACACAACAGCCAATAAATTTTTTTTTTTTTAAAACAAAAAAAATCATTTGAGCAAATTATAAAACAACAAACAAAAAAAAAAAAAAAAATAACGTAAATAGCTTTTTTTTTCTAGACAAACACAAACATAAATTTCTAATTGATTATGTAAATTTTCATAATTAAAATTATTGTTAATACAAACAGTCATAAAAGTGTGAATCAGTTTATAACAGTGCGAAACGTACACTTTATAACACTAATATAATATCAATTTTTAGGTACGGCACATTAGAAGAATATTTATCAATTTCTTTTGTAACATATTACTCTGTTGTTTTGCAATCAATCATTTTCCATTTTTTAATAATAATAATATAAATTTTACAGTGTATATAAATCAAGGGTTCATGATTTATACATTTTTTTTTTTTCATTAAATTTTTATCAGTCATACTATTGCTTTTAATTTTGTCTTTAAGACATTGTTTTTAAAAAATAAAACTATCAAATGACGCTCATATTATAGCTTTTTTTTAAAACTCATATATTAAATTTTTTGTTTGTGTAAAGTGTCAAGATATCGCTCAAGAAAAATATAGAGATATGTGTTAAAATGTGCGCGTCATATATCATTTTTTTTTGTCCATTAAATTTCTCGTAAAAAAACTACGAAGAATATAGAAAGTCATCCCATCAAAGGATCATTACAAAAAGGTACATTTGTGCATGGTTCCAATAACGACTGGAATAAAATACTTGGATTTTTTTTT
>JAPYYR010003908.1:0-12216 GCA_030523065.1 Aphidius colemani | reverse complement strand
TAAATCGGGTTTATCTTCTCTACATTTAGTTAGAAACGGTGAATTATAAATCTCGTCTTTAATTTCCTGAGGCAGACATGTGGCTAAATAAAAAAAAAATTAATTATTTTTCGTTTTTCATGAATATAAAAGAAATGATGATTTTTGGGAAAATAGAAAAAAGGATTATATTAAAAATACAAATTATAATGATAAAAAATATAATAAAATTATTAATTGTTTAAATAAATTATAATACCTTCGAAAATACCGGTTACAGCAATGATGGCAAGCATCAAAATTACTTTGTTAAAAGCCATAGTAGAAAATGAAATCACTTGATAATTTATTTAATTCGAATTTATATTGACAATAAATTTCTTCAACACTCACTGCACACGACTAGTGCAAATTTTATACTGATGCCCTGATGGCTGATGGCTATGAAGCTATGAAGACTAGAGAGCATGTGTCGCATGTGTGTGTCAAACAGTCTTCACTCTACTTATACCATGGAGTTTTATATGTAGACCTCCATGGTAGACCTCCATGACTTATACCCACTCTATTCGTGGGTCGACAGCAACGCTCAGACGGCATTTTAATGAAGCCTGCTCCTATGTTAAAGCTTACGACGTTTTTGGTCCCATCGAGCTTATCCCTTAACACATGGAGTTGAGTCCCCTGGTCTCTAATCTTCATACTGATGGCATTAAGATTTTCTTCATTTTTAACACAATAAACCAAAAGAGAAACTCAGTTACGATCGAACGTGCACAAGCTATGAATGCTTCAGATAAAAATACTAATTATAAAGATGATCTTGAAAAATTAATGAATTTTGAGATGGAATTATGTAGTGGAAGACTCTCAGATAAAGGAGAAGTTGATCCTACTTTTGATACAGTTAACATGACACTTTATGAGTTGGAAAAGAATCATTCTTTTTTCAATTGGAGAGAATACATCACTTATCTCCGTGGTTCTCCAGTTAATTCATCGACAACTATTATTATTGAAAATTTTAGTTTTATGAAAAAATTACAAGATTTAATAAATTCAACTGTAACAAAAAGGACTCTAGCGAACTATGTTATAACTATATGTATAAACACGTAAGAGCTGTTAACATGCTGATAGATATTTTGTCACCCCATGATAAACAATGCGCTGAGTTTGTTGCATCCACACTACCACTTGCCGTAGGAGCAATTTATGTTCAAAGCTATAATCGTACCTGGATAACAAATGCTGTAGATGATATTTTGAAAATTACTCTAAAAGTCAAAGAAAACTTTCTTGGAATAATCCAAGAAGCTGATGGGATTGATCATGAAACAAAGAAAAGAATGAAAGAACAACTTCAATTGACTACTTATATAATTGGATATATAAATGATTTTACCAATAATTCAAAAGTTTCTAAATTTCACGAAGATTTTGAATTATTCGAAGAAAATACTTTTTCTGACGCAGCCATACGAATTCTCGTAAAACAAATGACACGTGATGATCTAAAATGGTTTTATGAATCATTTTATATGACAGAGGCTTTAATAGGATATAACAGTTAGTAATCGTTACCACACAAGTATTTTTTTTTGTTTAATAATATTATAATTTCCTAAATTTATTGTTTAAATTATACATGTATGCTATAATACTTAAATTATTAATAATGTAATTTGTTTCTGTTAGAGATTTCTTATACGTTTCCTGAGAGTGGATTTTTCAATTCAGAACAACCAAACTACATAAACTACGGTGCTATAGGATTTTTGATGGGCGAGAAAATTGCTAATTTCTTTGGCCTCATTGATTTTGAATTTTATTCTGATGCAGCCACTTCAACGAACTACTATATGAACAAGTCTAAATGCTTTATTGAACAGTATTCAAATTATACAGTCAAAGAACTTGGATTAAATGTAATTCTTTATTATAGAATATTTTATTGACGTTATTTTTCATTTTATCAAAAATATTTTCTTTTAGTTGGATGGAAGTACTTCTCGAGATACAAATGTTGCAGATCACGGTGGAATTAAAGCTGCTTATCGAGCATATAACGATTTATCAACTACTGATAAACGACTTCCTGGCTTGTCTTACACACCAAAACAAATGTTCTGGATTAACTATGCAAACGTGTGGTGTCAAAAAACAACACCAGAACTTCTGAAAATACGTATTGCTAGTAAACTTCCACCTAATAAATTTCGAGTAATTGGTCCTTTATCCAATATGCCAGAGTTTGCAAAAGACTTCAAATGTCCATCTGGATCCAACATGAATCCAGTTAAAAAATGTTCGGTCTGGTAAAAAAATAATCACCAGATAGTAGGCAAGAAAAATAATCATAATTAATGTCACTTTTAAATCCGTATTGAACATGTGTCTTTTTTTACAATGATAATCATACCTCAGTATCATTTATTATATTACTTTTTAAACAAACTTAAAGTCATAAAGTTTATTAGTTTTCTACTCATATATATAAATAGTTTATAAAATTGTAAAAAACAATAATACATAAGCAGATTATAACTACACATGTATAGTTTCTTCATAAATCCCTTTATTCATTTATAATTTATTTGTAAATGCTTGCTAGTAACTTATTCATCTATGCATTTTTTTTTAAATATCAAAAGTACTATTATTGTCATGAATAATTATTTAAATTATAAACTACAGCTATATAGCAGAGCAACTACACTGTTGTGTATTATTATCACAGATTGATTACATATAAAAAATAAATTGTCAATTATATTTAATGTTTTGTTTACATATTGTTTCTGTCATTACGTCGTGATTCCTTATTTGATTTACCAGATGTATGCTTACCATCAATTTTTTTGTTCTGTCCTTTATTTAATTGTGGAGAAATTTGTGTACTTTTTGAACTGCAATTTCTATTATTAATTATTTCATCAATGCTTTCAGTAACAGCTTCCATTTCAAGTATTTCAAGTGGTAAAGATGTTTGAGTTGCCATTTCTTTAGCATTTATTGAATTTGGTAAATTTTTTTGTACATCTGATTTAACGAGTTTTGTTAATTCAGGACAATGTGATGTTATACTTGATGCCAAGTCACCAATAGCTGCTTTACGATGTTTATCTTTATCATTAATTGTACAATTATTTAATTCATTTTGTATCAAATGCTTAAAAATTTCTTCATCTTGAATAAAGTATTTCTTTTTTACATCGTCTTGATTTCTTAAACTTTTATTACTATTTTTACTTTTACTTGTTTCTTGTGGTTCTTCAATTTCTAACATTTTTGTTTCTTCATCAGCTTGGCTACTATCACTATCACTATTATTATCATTTTTTGTATCATCATTATCTTCAATATTTCTATTTTTATCAACAATTTCTGTATTATTTTTTTCTTCGCTACTTAAATTGTCATCACCATATAAAAATGGTAATAACATTCCTAAACTTTTGCCATCTGTTATCATTTTATTTGATGTTTTTTCATCTAAACCAGCAGTTGCCCATCTTCTTTCCATATTTGGTACTTGTTGATTTGTTGATACACCACCAATTGTCATTGCTGATAAAATTTGTGCATTAAGTTGGCTTTCTTGTGATGTTGTACTACCACGTCGAAATAATGGTCCCATTTTTGTTGATCTTGATTTACCAAATTCTCTTCTTCGTTTACCACGTCTTCCACGATGTGAAGAATCAACTTTTCTTCTTGCTTTAAAATCAGCAATGTGTAATGATATTTGTGAATCTAATGAATTTCTTCTTGATTCAACAGAAACACATCTTACACTAAAACTTATCTCTGAATCAACTGAATTACGACGATTACTTGATACAGATGGATTGCCACCAGTTATTGCACCTCTTCTTAATACAAATTTTGGTATTGCTGCAGCCCATGTTGTGCTAAAATCATGTGAACCTTCTGAATTAAAATCAAAATTTAATCCAACTGGATCCTCATGAGTATTATGAAAACTTAAAGAAAAACGACCATCATTATTAAATGTTTTACGTTGAGCAAATGCTTGACGAATAACTTTGTATTTTTGAAGTTTTATTGGCTCTTCTGTTTCTTTATTGAATATACGACGAAAAAAACGAGCCCATGTGTCAACTGTGGATTCTGTCCATACCCATGTTGACATTAAACCACCAGCAAAAAATACAGCAAACAAATGAAGTTGTACACTTTGTACACTTGGTTTAAAACTCAAACGACATTTTGATTCATCACCATATTTTTCAGTAATTGAACATCTGTAAAAATTAATCAATCAATTTATCTAATATACAACAAAATAATATTAGAAATTTGTAAAATATTATAATTATTTACATCACGTATTCTCTGAAGTTTGAATTCCATCTTCCTGAATTTGTAAATTCATGAATATGACAATAAACAGTAACAATAACAGCTGACAATGTAAATACTGTAAATAGAATCATCCTAATGATTGTCGTACGAATTTTAGCATTTGCATGTTCAGATATGATTTTTTGACTTGATATTTTCAAGTAAATTAGTGTTATTAAAGCTGAGAAAAAAAAGAAAATTAATTAATTTTAATTAGACTTATAAATTAATAAATAAAACTAATGAATTCTTACCAAAATTTTATAAAAAAAATTGCATCAGAAGCATTAATAAAAACAAAACTCAACGTTTAATTTAATTTATATTTTAAATTAATATAATAGTAATAATAATTAGACTAACCTCTAGTTAAAAAATATCCACCAACAAGTGTTCCGGTTAAAATTGGTCCAAGTACAAGCCATCCTCTCACAGTATGATTAGTATATCCAACAAAGCAAATACCAGTTGCACTATTGCCATCAATTTCTCCCATAGCCATTATTGCAACAGTCAATACAAGTGGAAAAGACCAAGCCATAAGATGGAAATATGCACCTTTTTTGTCAATTTTATCATGAATTTTACCAATTGCTTGAAAACTCATATGCCATGCATATGTTAATATGACAAACCAAACAGTTGCAGCCATTAATGAATAATAAATTGATATAAATACACCAACACACATTAATGTTTCACCACTTGGTTCACCAATTCTTGGTGTTCCATCTTTACGACAAACAATATGTTCACGATTTCCTGGAATAAATTGTACCAACCATCCAATACATGATATAAGAAAACAAAAATTTATATAAAATATAACTAATGCTGGATATTTATTGGCACTTTTCCAACCAATAATAAATGTTATTATTGTAAATAAATTTAATCCACCACAAATACCAGCACCCCAAGCAATAAATGAATGAATTTGTTGATGTTCATCTTGGCTAAATAATGGATTTTCACATGGTTTTGCACATGATTCAACACCTTCAAATACAGCAAATGTATTTTCAGTCAGTATTAATGGTTTTGGACAAAAACTACTACCAGAATTTGAATTTGTATCTCTAAGTTCATTTTGACATGATTTTGGAAACAAAGTTTCATTATCACACTTAATAAAGCTTGGCCATATTGGATGATTAATCAATAATTTACATCTTGTTGTTACTTTTTTACAATAACTTGGTGATGATAATTCAATTGTATTATTTGAACATTTTGGCATAAATAAAGAACAAATAAATGGTCTAACAACTGCCCAACACTTTGGCATAAATCTTAAGCCTTGAAGTAGATGAAGTGTTTCCTAAAAAATAATATAATAATTAATATAAATTGTTGTAGCTATTTCTTTTCTTAATTTTTGTGATAATTACTTACTGATACGTTATTGTGTAACATTGACTTTGGTATTAGATCTAATGATATTGTGCTGTATGACAATGGTGCTCCTAAACATGTTGCATTTGGAGCATCAATGCATTTTGCATCTCTGGCAATCATTTCCATCATTTGCATCATTTGTAACATTTGTTTTGATATATTCAGCTGATATTTTGTCAATAGTAATTGACAGTTGTATAATTGTTATGACAATTATAATATAAATACCCTTAAAATAAAAATAACATATAATTTTTTGACAGGTTATATATTTTTTAATGTAAATAATAATCAAGTTTGTTAGTTTTTTATATTATTCATGTATTAAATTAATGAAAATAAATATTTAATTTACCTTTATGAGTATTGTTGTATTTTTTGGCTTCATGATTTTTCGTTATTTATATTTTATAATAATTTTAACAACACTGTGTTTATTATTCATCAGGACAGTGGGTGGCCCAAATGCCTAGAAGACGCGAGGAACACAACGTGTGAGGTCCAGGTTTTTTTCTCTTTTTTATAGTGGACATCATCATCAGCGTCAAAATTTTTTTTTTTATCCATTCGACTATTTTTTTTTGTATTTAAATTAAATTTGTTTTTTATTTTATGCTCATTATGAATTTTTTTTTATTACAAAAAATTGAATTAAATTTTTCCGGTTGTTAAATTACAAACATTTGAAAAATATAACTATCTTTAACAATAGGTGTATTGTTTAAATTTAAAATTTGTTTAAAAAAAATATATATTTTTATCAAATTTTACAGATTACTATTTTACCAGTGAGTTCTAAATAAGAGTACTAAAATTCACCACACAAGTATTTTTTATAAAATTCCACAGATTATTAATAACAACTTAATTAACATTTAAAGCATATTAATACTTAAATGTATTAATACTTGTCAATTGATGGAAAAAATAAAACAAAAACAAGTTAAATTATTTATTTTTCTATTTTGTTTAATTTAATTATTTATAAAATAATCATTTAAAAAGTTAATTTGATGGTGACCTTGAATGTGAGAGATCAACAATCAGGTATCAAAATAATAACAAAACCATTGAGAGAAAAAAAATAAACATATGGATTTCAATAAGAATTATTTTTTATAATTATTCAAAAATAAAAAATATAGCCTGAAGGTTTGTGAAAGTATTTTTTGATAAATGCCACGTTGTTACATTTCTCAAGTTTGAGGTATGTGACATTAAAAAAAAAAAAAACTGTATAATTGTGATTTGTGAGTGTACCTGATTCACTATAATTCATAAATAAACAAACGTGATTATAAAAGTGATTAAAAGAACAATTTTTTTAAATCAACAAACAAAAAAAAAAAATAACTTCAATAAATATATTTTTGAGTTCAATCTGTTGAGCAAAAATGTCTGGGCAAGTTGTAAGTTGAATTAGAAACAATTAAAACATCATCAGATAAATAAACAAATCGAATATTTAAAACAATTAATTGTTGTTTATTTCTTATTGCAGATCGACAACCTCATTGCTGATGAAAATGTTGATGATTTATTTAATAAAAATTTGTTAGATTGTTTGCCAAATAAAATAAATGATGTTAGTTTATTGATAAGACCACTTAGAGCATCAGACTATAATAAAGGTATTGACAATTTATTCATAAGCAGCTTGAATTAAAAATTACGTTGTAAAAATTTTAACTCAAAATTATTTTAAGGCTTTATTCAACTTCTGGGACAGCTAACAGATGTGGGTAACATTACGAAGGAAAAATTCTTAGGTAATTATTTTGATAAAACCTATTTATTATTAAATTATAAATATAATTATTTTAATAGCTTTATTTATTTTATTCAGATAGATTTTACCATATGAAAAAAGCTGGAGGTTTTTATGTTGTTGTTGTTGAAGATGTTAATTTAAAGAAAATCATTGGATCATCAACATTGGTTGTTGAACAAAAATTCATTCATAACTGTGCCTTGGTAAATATAATTTTAAATCTTAAAGTTATCATGAATTAATTTTATTTATTTACTTTTTTAGAAAGGAAGACTTGAAGATGTTGTTGTAAACAAAACTTATCGAGGCAAACAACTTGGTAAATTATTAGTATCAACAATAACACAACTTGCTAAACATTTGCAATGTTATAAACTTGCACTTGATTGTCGTGATGAATTGATATCATTTTATGAAAGTTTAGGATATAAAAGAGAACCTGGTAATGCAAATGCTATGAATATACGACTTGAAAAAACACCAGAATATTCTCGTTTATAATTCAAATTATAAAAATAAATTTAATCAATATACATGTAAATTGTATTTTTATTATTATTATTAATAATATTATTTTAAGATTTATAGTTTTATAATACAGTTAAATTACTGATTAAGTTAATAAAAAAAAAATTAAGTTAAAATTCATTTAAATTATATTTTTTTAGCTGGTATATTGATTTTCAATTTTGAAGCTCTCTTAGCTTCCATTTGAATTTGTCTTGCTAATTTTTTCTCTTCACGTTTTTTTTTGGCATCTTCAAATTTATTTATATCTACAAATTAATTATCAATATATTTTCATTGTAGTTAAATTATATTTTAAAGATAATTCGTTTTTTTTTTACCTGAATTATTCGTTGATCGATAATCATCAAAAACAGTAAAGTCTTGATCATCCCATCCTGATTCGGAAGCATTATTTTTTTCTTGTCCAGTTTCGGCAGCTTCGTCTTCCTAAAAATTAAAATAAAGTTAACAATTTGAAACTAACGAATTTATAATGAAAAAAAAGTAACAACACTTACTGGTTCTTCTTCTAGACTTGCCCAATGATCATTTGGTTTTGGTGCTACTGTTGGTAATGGTTGAATAGTGGGTATTAATATTGATGTTGTTTGTTGATCCATGTCACCCCAATTATCAGCTTCCCAGTCCCAATCACATTCTGAATGAGCATTACTAGCATTTTGTGAATCATGTTCATGATCATGATCCAATGATGCCATACTAGTTGCACTACTTGTTGTTGCTGTTGTGCTTGCACTGCTTTGTGAACTACTTGCTTGTTCTAAGTGAAAAAAAAAAAACCAAAAAGGAAATTAATCAGTCAATAATCTTATGACTTGAAAATTAAATGAAAAAAAGTATTAAAACAAACCTAGTGATGCTGGTTTGTTGAGCAATATTCTACCACCACCTGGATTTGATGTTTTTGGTGTATCTGATTGGCTTCTATAAAATTTAGCAGTCATTGTTGTAACAGCCCAACCAGCCCATGTTGCTGCAGCATTGCTTAAACTTGGTGTTGCTGTATTGACATCAGCCTCTGTTGAATTGATGGAATAAAACATAATAAATGTTAAATAACATTGTAATATTTAAAACAACATATTTGTATTACCCATTGTTTCACGAAGACCAGGATCTTCAGAAACTCGTTCTAATTTTGATAGAAAACCACGTATTGTACGAAATGCATTATCTCTAACTGTTTTATCTGGATCAGTTGTTAATGGACACAATGATGGAAGTATACGATTTGATACTTCTTGAAGTAAATAATATTGTTGTGTTATTGCAAGTGCTGATACACTTGCACTTCGAGCTGGTGGAAATGGATCTCTTGTACCTCGGATGAATGCACCAGTGAGTACCTTTTATGTAATGTAATTAATTTTTTGTTTTTTTAATTTTTAAATATACCGTTATTTAATTATTTACCTTTTGACGTATTTGAGGATGAAGATGTTGAGCAATTTTACCAAGACAAACAGTTGTATTTGTTCTTATACCACCTTGTTCATCACTTGATTGTAATTTTGCAAAATAACGTAATGTTTCAACATTAAGATTATTATAATCTAACTTTGGTGCTAAGTTAACAATTGATTTGATTGTTTGTTCTCTAACTGCTGGATTTGTATCTAAAAAACCTCTGGCAACTTGAGGAAAAATAGCATCATTAACAGTTACTGGTTGTAAATGATTAACAAATCTATCAAGTTGTTGAAGTAATCTTAATCTAGTTGCTCTGTCATTTGATGCAAATAATTTAACAACACATGGTACAACACGTTTTTGATAATCAACATCTGGTAATTTATTACCAAGTTGTAATAGTGGTGGTAATACAGCACATCCAGCATCACCAAATTCAAACGCAGCTAATAATTGTGGTAATATTTTAAATCTACCAACACCATCTGGAAAACTATCAAGTTGACCAGCTAATTGTGAAAAGAATTTTGACTTTTCATTTTTTTCTTTCATTTGTATTTCTTCAAGAAACAATAAAGCATCAACTAAATTTGTTTTAAAAAATCCACCATTACTACGACAACGTGCAATAACATCTGCTGGATTTGGACGATTTTCTGGTTTCACTGATGTTAATTCTTTGTAAACTTGTAATAATTGTTTTGGTATCTAAAAAAAAATATTATGTTAATAATTTTATTGTTATTTTAATTAGTATAGAGCTGATTACCTGATCAGTTGTTTTTAAATTCGATTGTTGTTCAAGAGATTTTTTATTGAATGTTTCCCAAATAAGACAGCCAAGGCCCCACATGTCAATTGAACTGTAAATTTAATTTAAATTCAAATAAAATTATGATAGATTATTTTGTATAATCTGTTGTATTACCATTTTGTTGCTGGTTTCACATTTCCATGAGCTTCTGGTGGACAATAACGTTGCATATCATGTCGTAAAGTACTGTAAGGTGCATCAATTACTGTCATGTAATCAACAAAGCCCAATTTCCATTCACCACTCTCTTCATTGACAAATACTGAGTGTATATTGACACTATTATGACGTAAATTACCATCGTTGTTTAAAAAACTTAATGCTCTCTATAATAATTTATGAACAACAATTAAAAAAATACTCAATTGTTTTTATAATTTATATAGGATATAGGTATAACAAAAATACTTGCTGTTATTTGAAATATTCCCCATGAAAAATATAATTCTTTTTTTGAACCTTCAGCAAAGTCTGTTTTTTTATTAAGACGTACAGACAGTGGTTCAACTTTCTCAGTTGCTAAATAAATAATTTTATCAGTCTGTAAATAAAACCAAACAGAACATAAACAAAATGTTTGAAAATAAATGTAATTGTTTTTTTTTTACCTCAACACTGTCAACATATGTTAGGATACTTGGATGCCTAAGTGTTTTTAATCTTTTTAGTGAATTTTTAGCAGTTTCAAATTGTGCCTGACCGTGCGATATGTCATGAACAAAAATTGACACTTCTTCACCAGTACCCTAAATAAACAAACAAAAAAAAATAATAAATTACTATCAAAGTTTTTGTAATTATAAAATTGTTTTTTTATAAATAATAATAATAACAGCTAATAACAAAATGATCTATTTATAAATACTATTAAAGTTTTAATTATTTGTAAATATTAAAAAAATTAATTTGAGGTTATATTTATACCTTTTTTTTTCCTTTGCAAAGTTTCCAAAAAGTGGTACCTTTAAATTCATCAACATCATTTATTATTTCAAATGGAAAATCTCTTGCTGGATCTCTTGAAAATATTGACCACATTTTAAATTAATTTATTTATAAACTTTGTTAATGTCAAATTATGTTTCTATATGAACGACATTTATTCCCCCACTTTTCATATCTTGATTTCATTGTTATTATTTTAACATGATTAAAATGATTTTTAAAAAAATATTGACACAATGATTCACGTCATCAATTTTACTTTTATATATTTATTAATTATTATTTATTGTATATAATCGTTGAATGACCTGCGGCCATTTTCCCCAGTTGGATAAGTAAATATGCAAAAACAAAATAAACCAAATATTCACGTCGAAAGGAGTCGAAAGTAAAGTACCAAAATTTAAATGTAATTAAGGTAATCAAATGATTGAAAAAAATATCAGCTGTTTTTTTTTTCATAGTTGAATCTTTTTTCATAGTTGAATCTTTAAATGGAACATTATTCGCGTACAAATTAAGTATATATATAAAGTTTAGCATCAATTTAAAATCAT
This sequence comes from Aphidius colemani, assembly GCA_030523065.1. Classification (NCBI taxonomy): domain Eukaryota; kingdom Metazoa; phylum Arthropoda; class Insecta; order Hymenoptera; family Braconidae; genus Aphidius; species Aphidius colemani. The sequence continues at coordinate 443 of JAPYYR010003908.1, read as the reverse complement.
TTATGTTTTTTTTTCAGTTATTATTTGATACTTTTATGAACAAGTGCATTTTTTGTATTAAAATGTTGAGAATTTCATTTTTAATTTTTCCTCAAGTTATTGTATTAAACATTATTAATCAAATACATAATTTTTTCTGACTGATTGGAATATATTCCAGTGAATCAATGACTAAAATTGTTGTACACTTTAAAAAGCTTTTCAACATATTTCTAGACAATAAAGAAAACACTCATGTAACAGATATTATTGAAAATCTTGTTTTATATGATGATGAGAATGTTTTTCTTTTTACAAGAACATTATTATTTCATTCCACTTTTTACAATGAAGAAAAACGATACTCAATAACGATAGATATATTTAAAAAGTGTGAATATCCATCTATTGTGATTCCTATCATTGATCAATTTAATTCTGGAAGCCAATCGAAAATGGAATCC
>JAPYYR010003880.1:0-15853 GCA_030523065.1 Aphidius colemani | reverse complement strand
GATGAATTGGTTGGAAAATATATCCCCAAACAAAAGCTTCATGAAATTATTTTTTTAATACTTGAACTACATTTAAATATAATTTACAGTTTTAATTTCAATTATTTTTTTTTTTTTTTTGATATATTAATTCGTTTAACAAATGACTCCCCAAATAAGCCTTCAAAATGAAGTGAGTTGATTTAGAAAAATGACTTTCTGACGTTATCAAAAAATTGTTGTACAACTTGATTAATTGAAATAATAAAAATCAAGTAGCTGCACACTCCCTTAATTCGAGATAACAAATTAAAAAGAAAAAATATAATAAAGAAATAAATTTTTGTCACAGAGTGAAATAAAATTGTTTATTGATGGAGCATGTTCACAGAAAGTATATTAACAAACGCGAATATAAATGAGATAAAATAATATACAGAATTCATTTCGATTTATTCGTTCAAGACTTTATACAATATACAGTTAAAGGGTCGATTCGACAAGGCCCGTTACTGGTCTCCCAGTAAAATTTAGTTAAGTCATTCACGTAGATTATTAATTCGTTACGCTACCATGACCTTGCAAACTCATCTCAAATGAACAAAGATATTTATCAGTGTCAGTAAAAATCAAAGAAATAATAATAATCAAATAAAATAAATGAAAAAAAATAAAATTCTCCAACAATATTGAGTTTTCATAGAGATGAAAATATTAATATTAAATTTTTATGGTTTTGATTTCATAAATCTGGTGAATTGCAATTTTGAGCATATTGAGATTAAACAAAAAAAAAAAAAAAAATAATATAAATAGTAGTCATATATACACATGCACAATTGTTCATTAAAAAATTGTAACATGAAATTGCATCGGCTGTTGAATATATACAGTTGGACGCAATGGTTGAATAGATGGATTTGTGGTGGTGCAAAAGGTCGTGTATACGTTTTCATTGGCAGTTGAAAGAGTTTATGCACATATATGGTGGTTGATCCATACCGGACAGTAGTGTGGTTGAGTATGGGTTATACGAGTGTGTCCAGAGTGTTACATTGACTGATTGAGTGGCATTGAATTGAATCGAGGGTTCAGAATAGTGGAAACTGGCAAATGCTTGTTGAGTTTATGCAGTACTGAAAGTGTGTTGAATTTCAACATGAAGATACTTTAGATATATATTTTGGCATTAAATTTCGTCATCAAGCAATAACACTAACTGGTTTCAAGGAATATATTCTATCAAATAGTTATGTGTACTTTGATATACAATAGAATTTTCTCCATCTCTTCATACGTATTGGATTCTCCTGATGGCGTTGATGGAAAGAGATGTATGTATGAAAGGGTGGTGATTTCAATTTTTCCACGTTGATTATTTATTTTTTTAACCGATGGTGAATATATACCGGCGAATGCAATTACACCTGAGTAATAGCATCCGGCACTGCCCATAGGCTTCCATGTTATTATATTGTAGATTGTAAGCGAGAGGAAATTCAGAGGGAATAGAAGGGTTGCGCATTCAATTCATCTGTAAACTGTCCACTTTGATGGGAGGACATACGACAATCACACCCGTTGTAACAAAACTCGCATATATATTTTCTATCTTTATCACTTTCAAGCTATTGTCTCTCATGCAATGTAATTGTATGCACTCAAATTTATTGTGTCCAACACCCTCAAAATGAAGATCACTCGACGTTGATTGCACTGTTTTAGACGGTGATCGATGAATAGTTATATTGTTTTATGTGTATTTATTTTTTTTTCGGTTTTTCAATATGCATATTACTCCATGGTTGCTGGTTTTGTAACATGTCGAAATAATTGCAATCAAGTATTTCAATATATTTTGTACGTAAAAAAATCCTTGACAAATTGTTGGGATAAATATTTGTGAATATATTTTCAATATTTTTGGGTCTAAGTTTACTTAGCATAATGCCCTTTTATGCAACAAGTGTCGCATTACATATATATATATTTTTTTGTTCTCACCCAAGGGTATATTCACTGGGCTAGTTGAATTTAGTGGGCACTTAAACTTTTGGCATATATCTCGTGAAGTAGCTGCATCTATCTTTGAAAATCGCTAGTTTCTATGTACTCATTTCTATGCATATATATTATTTTTATTATTATTATATATATATGCTAAAGTCACGATGAATAAAAGTGAGAGAATAAAAATAAAATGCAAATATTCGAATATTTATATCCAACTGTCTTGGCGAATGATTTGAGGTAGAGGGTTCTTTGCCATTTCAACATCTACTTTCTTTTTTACTTTTTTTTTTCATTTGACCTTTTATACTTATGTACATTTATGTACTTGAAAATCCAGGGACGCTGTAAAGTGAAATAAAATTGATGGTCATGGACTTGTGTAATAATACCCTTCAATTTCATGTGATTTACTTTTAATATGTTAGCTGGTAAACGTGATCGCAGCTACTTTTATTATTATTATTTTATTTTTTTATTGTACTTGACAGTTGATGGTCATTGACCATTCGTCTGTAATATTAAATTAGTTTTCCTTAATCCAGTTTATATCTACAATTTCCTGGAAAATTAATTTAACAATTGTCTCTTATTTTTCCGCTTTTATAAATTGATATTATTATTTCATAAAATACATTTCCGTTACATGTTTTATGCAAAAGTGTATATAGTATCATACTAATTCAGTATAATTTTCATATCAATGCTTATGCGAATGTGACAGTTGGCTTTGACATATACACCGCCACTCATATATTATCATTTATCAGTATATTTTTTTTTGTTTTAAGCTTCGAAGCAATCACAAGTATACACACTCAATTTTATTTCATTAATCATTCTCAGCCAATTGACTCGACTATTTTAATGTATATAATTTTATTTTCATTTATTTTTTAATCTTTAAATTTCAAATTATCAAAGTATTCAACACCACTTCGTACACATATGAATTTTTAATTTATAAAAATTTTGAATCATGATATTTTTATCAAGTTGTTTCGAGTTGGCGTGTATATATCATGCAAGGATGAGCCATGTGCATATGTAATCGCACCGCATGTCGATTTGAGCCAGCCGGATGTTGGCTGGTGTGTGGACACATATACGCTATATGCATAACGATTATATGCCTATTAGAGGAGTTGTGCATATACATATATTTAGCATATAATATATATGATCGTTGCAGTATATGCAATGTAAGCAGAAACCTCAAATTCTAGGAGGTGAGCGAGTGAGTAAGGTTGTACCATTATCAGCATTGATGAGCAACTGACCGGAGAAATGTGTGATCTATTCGACTGATCTCTCTATGCTCAATAATAATACATATACCCAAATCCATTTTCCATTCTAATGGTGTTTAATAATTATTTATGGGATTACAATTAAATATCAATTAAATAATATTAATGCATGGCTATGTATATTTTTAAAAATTGAAAATAAGATTTATATCTTTGACCGTCTCTTTATTAATTTTATATTGGCACGTGTGTTAAAGTAGCTTTAAAATTACTTTTAACTGCTCTACTTTTTGCGTATAAATAATAATTTAAAATAATTATAATAATGTTTGATATAAAAGGAAATTAACGTTTGAAAAATTACTAGCCGCAGGCAGTGTTTAACACTATCTTTCGTAATTCGCGAGAGAGAGGATCATCTGGTTTTTAAAACTATATGAGCTGCTGACTTTTTTTTTTATTATTATTTGATTTTTTTATACTCTTTCTCAACTGAATCAATTTGTTAAATGACACATACTTTAATTTATATTTATTTGACATGTGATTGATTGAGAAAGAAAAGAAAAATGAAAATAATAATAATGAAAATGTAATTTGATTTTAGGATAGATTGTAGGTTTTTTTCTTTTTGGATTTCATTTATTTTTTATTTTTTTTTTAATCGGGCTATATATATTGGATGGTAGATACATGAAATCTGAGTAGATTGTAAATTGAGCGTAAACCAGCGTCGATTGATTCAGAATCAGATCACGAGTGTTAAATCTGTCTGGTACATCTATGACTACTCCTGCATCCCCTAAATATATTGCAATGTATAAGTGCATTTGTCCAGCCATAGATAGATAGTTTTGTTGTGATCCAAACTCGAAATAGATAACTGGATTTTGGAGAATTTAAGGCACATGATTGAAACACAAAAATTATACACGGTTGAGTAGTGGACACCAAATTAATTTAAACTGATTTTTTCAATTTATTTGCTTTTTTATTTAATTGACAATCGCTCATGTATAAATGAAAAGATTTGTTCATCCATTTATTTAATTTTTTAACTACAACATAACATCTATTTATTGTTTAGAAAGAAATTCATTTATCCATATAGTTTTTATGATAAAAAATTTATGAGAAATCTCTAATTGTATGTGTAATTGATTTAATTTTCCAGAACGAGTTTGCGGATATTTGTGTGCGGAGAATATTTATCTTGATGCTGAGAACAACCACAATATGACCACTAGACAATGATGTATCACACGGGATGGAACATGTTTAAGGTAAAAAAATAAAAAATTTATTTACACAAATATCTTTAGTTGTTTTGCAAATATAAAATCGTGAAAATAGTTTATGTCACTGTAACATAATCATACGGATAGCCAGCTCATAGATAATTTTAAAAATAACAAACCAATAATGAAAGTTATTGACAAAAAAGTATATAGTTTTCACACATCATCTCCCATTAATTGTTTATTGGTGATGCTTCAAGCGTTTAGATGTAGAAAAAAAAACACTCAGTTGACAAGTCCGACACACGTCAAAATGAATTTAGTTTCGTCACTACAACCCTCTGACATGAGTTTTTTATTTTTATTTATTTCTGCTTCATCCAATAATTTTTTTTATTTCTCTTCCATTGCCAAGTATTTATTTTTCCAATTTTATCTCTCTCGTACTTTTTATTTTTATCATCAATTTATCTCTCAACTGAATTATCTCTCTCGTATTTTCCATCTTCTTTACGATTGTAACAGCAATTTTACATCGACTGTATATTCGCACCCATGGCTTTTTAAATTTCAACCCTAAAAGTGTTTTACGGCTGACATCATCCATTGATCGAATTTAAAAATGATGTCGAGACGATCACGCTTGTGTCGGGATGACATAGCTTTGACACCCGGATATACTGATTTTACAAGCAGCACGCGCTAAATCGGAAACGAATTTCTGGGAATGAAATTTTTTTATAAAAAAAAGGGCCATTGCATGTAGATTGTGTTGTGGCTTTAAGGGGTTATGCATACATGAAATACATAAGTGTATTTTTACACTGTACATACAAAAGAATAAAAAATAAAAAAAATATACCATAAAAAAACAAGCAACAACAGCAACAGCAACAACTTGTACACAATGTCAATGGCATGTGCATTTCGAGTGGAAAAAATAAATATAAATTGACAGTAAATAGTAAACCTAATAATACTCGGATTCATTTTTGTTGAAGTCGATACTTTAACGATCCTGCATAATGTAATTGAAAGGGTTTCTATATATTTTTCATTTATTAACACGACAATTCGTAAAAATTTTATCCATTCAGTTTCGCAAAAAGAAAACGTACAAAAGTATTTTGCTATAGATATTATATTTCTGTGTTATTTTGTTTTTAATTAATTTTTTTATACATTTATTTTATTTCCATTGGTCATAAATAAAAATAAAAATCAGTGAATCCAATTTGAAATCAAGTTGAGATATAATATGATATTTAATATTATACGATACAAAAATAAATAGGCATTTAACCTTTGTAACAAAGGGGAATATCGTTCTGTTAACTGGTGTTTTTCGATAAGAGTCTGATAATCCCCGTGCAAAACGATCGGTGATTATTTGAATGGCTATGCATTAGACGAAAAACAGTAGGATTTCACATAACACAAGTCAGTAGTATTATTGTTAATGTCCATGTGTGAAAGTGTTTGTATAAATTGTGCGTGTCTAGTTTTTTTCTTGGGTATCCCAACAGGAGGTCTTTATCCATCTTCTTCAGGGCTCATATAATTATTGGCTCAATGATAATAAATAACGTAGAAAGAGTCATTTGCATTGAGCATAGCCAATCGTGAAATCGTAAGTCACGTCTTCATTCTCATATATGCAATATTTATTTTGATATTTATCACAATATTTAAATGACTTGTAGTTAATCTCCGTTTCATGGTGAAATACGTGTGAGAATTTTCTCCTTTTTTTTTGTATTTAAATTTGACGACTATATTGTTTTTATTTGTCAGTAAATATATTGTACAAGTATTTACATTAACGCTCAGAATAATATTTAAATTAAATGATTTGAAGAGAAAAAAAAATTCACCCTTGTTTTTATACTCGCAGTCATTCATTGCCATTTCTTATGGGATAATAATAAATTTTTTTTTTTGCTGAAGTGAAAATCCAATGGGAACATTTCCTGAGGATAAATACACACGGGTTTCAATTTGAGAAGGGTTTTTCCTCGTAATTCTACTGTTAATTGCCATGAGACTAAACATTTCATTTTGCTGTTTCTTTATGGCTTCAATTTTTTTTTATCCCTTTGATTCTTCAGTTGACTCTCTTATATGCCAAATACTTTTATTTTTTTTTTTGACTTCTTTGCTTCGTATATTTTTCTTTTAGTTTAAAAAAATGGCAGTGGTGAAATATTATAATAGGATATTAGCCTTTCGTATTTTTTTTCTCTTTACTTCATTCTTTTGGATAGTCCAGCTTTCAGTCATTTTTCTTCAAGGATTAAAATTGCTAATTGTTATTCTCAAAGGATTCAAAGCGAAATACCAAGTAAATCAGTGTACTGGAAAATTAAGGATTACTTGTATAGATATATTTATTCATCGTTGAAAATTTATTACTTTTATTTCCTTAGGGAATTAAAGAAAATTAAATATAATAAATAAATTATAAATTATATAAAAAAAAAAAAAACAAGTTTGTAATTGGTCTCGACATCGCTCATCTAACTTTTTATTTTTATCTTTTTTCATGTTTTTAAACGACGTGTATCGATGTAGACAGCAATAAATTGTAATTGCACAATCTTATGAAGAAAAAAGTTGACATTCAATGATTCTTCTACGTTGAAATTCGTTAGGCGTAGCCTTTTTTTTCTGTCTACACGAGCTGTTGATCTAATTGTTTATTATTCTTCAAATAATTAGTTCAAATTGATTTTTTTATTTTTAATTTATAAATCAATTCATTTATAGAAATTAAAAATGTAAATAAATTTCATTTTTCTATATGAATTATTATTTGTATCAATTAAATTTTTTTTTCTGTTTCGTGATTTTAAAAGCTTTTTAATTATTTCTACATACAATCTATCTCTACAAAAAAAAAAAAGAAACAAGTAAATGTGTATAAAAAAAAAGCAATATATGAAAAAAAAAATAAAAACTCATTGTACATTTATGGTAGTGAGGTATTCGTTTGCTAATGAATCATTCAATAGATGAAATACTGGCGTAGTTTTCCCACCGATTCGCAGTCATGTATTGATGAACGTAAAATATTTTCTATTGCACAATTCCATCGATTTGTTCTGTTGTTACTTTGTCACTCTTGTCATCATTCACAGTTCGACACAGTTATAAATTTATACTTTTTTTTTATGATGAATAATTGAAAATAAATAAATAATAAATAAGAATAAATGAAACTAAAAAAAAATTATTAAATGTGTGTATAGACTTGTAGGGAATTAGAGTGTCATATATATATGGAGAGCGATATATCTTCATTATGAATTGAAGGTGGCACATAAGTCACTCTGCGGGGGGTTTTTTTTCCAACAACTTTACTTACCCTCATAATACTCGAGCACGTATGAAGGGCTCATAATATAGGCGCAATAATACCACAATTGAACCCACCAATGAGTTTTCATTTTGAACTACTTATGTTGAAAAACTTTTTATTTTTATTTCGTCGTTTATTAAAAAATAAAAAAGATTATTATTTAATCGTTTTGATCAATCATTTGTGAAGTAGATTTATTAATATATTTATTAATATATTAAATTATAAAAATGAAATTGCTAGGAGACCATAAAATGCCTGGGCATATTTCAATTCATATACTAAACAATCAACGTGAAATGGTTGTTTTTTTTTTTTATTGTATATATATTTGTCTCTTTGTTCTTTCTGTTTGGAAGCCAACTAAAAGCCGCATGTCCATCTCGACTGGACAATCAGACCCCATCAGCGAAAAAATGTGTTTTTTACGTGTATTGCGAAGCCCGAGAATATCGCAAAATTCGTCGGGATATATACTTTATAAAGGTTTCCGGGGATTTAATTTTCTCGACTGGCAATGGCATTTTAGTTTTGGTCATAGCTTAACAATGGATGTCCAGTTTTTTATTATTTTATTATTTTATTTTTTCATCATCTTTTGTTAAGGAGAGTGGCCAACAGAAGATTGCTCTTTGAGTGACGCTTTTTTCGTTATTACGTTATTGTGTATTTTTTCTTTTCTATTTTTATTTTTTAGATAAAAATATAAAATAAAAATACAAATAAAATATAAAACAAAGACTCGATCTTTACAAAAGAAACGTGTAGATTTTATATTTTATTACGCGCATTTAAACATTGATTAAAATGCATTTTTAAAATTTTTTTTTCAACTCGTGTATTTTAAAATTAGAAATTGCATTTTACCAAGCATGATTCATATAAAAAATTTTCAACGGATTACCCAAAAACGACGTGACGCATGAAAAAAACAGTAGGAGTAAAGAATCAAACAGAAAAAAAATGCATGCATCTGTAAAATCATATCGACTGCAGCGGAATAATGTAGTTCTGTGATCGCTTTGCGTCTCTAATCTATTTAACTTCAAACTGCATATATCTCTAAATGCAGCTTGTCAGTGCACTTTTCAATCATGCATGCATCACAAAATGAATTTAGCATTCATCAAATTTTGCAAAATATATATCACGAATTCAATTATTTTTGGATGAACAAAAAAATTATAAACTTATAGAGAAAATGACTGAGAGTCAGCAAACAATTTCAGCTTGTTTCTGATTTTATTTATTTTTTTTCTTCAGCTAAGATAAAGGGTCGTGGAAAAGGGTGAACGTAATTTTAAATAAAACTTCACTTATATCTTTCCCCAAATACTCCAAACTGAGATAATGTAATTGAAGTTGAAAACAGGGCTTTATACTTAATGATGCAGGCAATCTGTGAATCGCAGAGTGCAGAAAAAAAAGCGATTTTTCTTAATCCAAACATACATAAGGATTGCCAAGTCTCAAATTGTTATATCTGTTGTTTAATCTTTCAAAAAGCAAGCCATTATTTTCTCTACAATATAAAAAATAAACTTTAAGTTTATTATTTTATCAAAGCATCATTTTATTTCGGTTTATCTGTGCGCTGAAAAAATTTCATTATTTGTGTTATTTTGAATTTTTGTGCAACGGACCTTTTTCTGTGTTTTTTCTTTTTACCTTTTCCCTATCTCAGTGCCATTCGTTCTCAGTCCAAAACCAACCACGACTGTTAAAGCCGGATTTTCCGGATTTTGAATTTTCCATTGCACAGAAGGATAGCAATTAGCGGGCATTTAGTAACCCTCATTGTTCGTATAGGCTCGTTTATACTCTAAATTTTAAGTCAAAAGTAATTGAGATCACTATTCATGGTTATACGTAAAATTGCTATCGTATTTCTTCCTCTGCATTATATATATATTGTATATGCACAGTCATACATTGGATCAATAATATGCTGCACCAAGTTTTAGTACACAGTGGATATATATATATATCTAACTACTAAAATATTAATAAATCATGTCTAATAGAGCGTTGCTACATTCACCCACAGAAATATATAATAGACATAATATGTATATAGTTGGATACATTAGAGATATGTATACATGCGCATAGATAAGGCTGCGTAGTCGATGCTATCATATGAGTAAATTAATATAGAACATTTGAATACATATGTATATATCCATATAATATATATTTACTATTTTGAAGGCACATGTAGAATAGATGATGCGAAACATATAGAATCTAGTGCGATTTCAACGTAAAGCGAACATTTCCGGGGGCACATCAATTGTCATTGTCATTAAATGTTATGATTATTGCCTGAGCGTGCAGAGACGTTGTCTAAAGCTGTATATATAAATAATTGTAATAACAATATATTATTTGAATAATCTAGAGCTCAGAGTAATTGAAAATTTATATCAATTTTTATGCCATTCACTTTTATGTTGAAGACTTTTGTCTCCCAATCGTTTATAAAATAAAATTGAAGAATTAATTTTCGCAGGCTCTTGTGATTGTGTTTGTCAAGCCAAAAAGAGAAAAGGAAAAAAAAATTTGATGATAATTCTTTATTTATTAAGTTATACATTTTTTTTTTTTCGAAGCATCTTTTTCATGACGTTAGCAAAAAATCGAATATTCATCATCTTCCAATTGTGTGATAGAAGTTCATCTCTAATATGGTCTATACACGCCTTTTTCTTTATCCATGTCCCTTGCTCTTTTATGCATGAGCAAACGACCGAGAGCTTTATATATTTATTATATATTTTTTTTAATTTTTGTATGTGTATACTTGTATCAATTTTCATGATGCGCAACATGCGGGCGTAATTCAGTCAATGCAAGTCATCAAGATCATCCTTGTCACCATCTACATTTATCATTTTTGATGACATGAATTGAGTATCATGCCAAAGTGGTGGCGTGATACTGCTGAATTTCATGCTAAAGAGTCCTCAATAATTTTGAATTTTAATATATATATATTCTTTTTTCATATTGGCTTTTAAAAGATTATTTATTAAGTCTGAAGAATGAACATTATGAGTTGACGATTTTGATTTTTTTTAACTATCCAATTTTTTTTTTTTATGGTTAAGCATAAATAAAATATTTAATACTTTAATAAAGTATATTATAGATATGTTTACGTAAATTTATCGATTTTTTTCGAGGCGACGTTGATGGTGCTGCCACTGTTTTATGTTTGGTTCCCAGCGGGATAAGATAAAAAAGACGAAATTTCGAAGTAAAGATTTCTGTCTCAGTTATATCTTCATGCTATTATGCATGCTAGTATGAATTTTTATAACGCAAGAGATGCTATCGTGTGCGAAAGTAATCGGGAAACGTTGAATACAAAAAAGTAAAGGCTCCTGGTTTTCCTTGGTTAAAGTTATAAGATGAGCTCTCTTGTAGTGAAAGAAAGCAATTACCCCGCACTTGCCAACCAACGGGGCATCGATACTGTATTCTTTTTCATATATATATACATTTTTTTCTTTTCACTTGTATTATTATTATCTGGAAAAAGAAGAGATATTCTAGAGTTTTATAGCAAACAATATTTTTTAATGAGTCGTATACGAGATATGAAAAATTTAATGCTAAAAAAAGTATTTGAGTAAATATATTCGTACAAATTATTTGACTTTCTTTTACTGATAAGATGATATAAATGGCCTATTGTTTTGTTCTTCAATTCTGCAACTTTTTTTTTTGTATTTGTTAAAGTTTGTCGTTTATATATTTAAATCAAGAGTTCCAATTAGACTGGGCCAACTTGAATTATCGATATAAAATTATTTCCTCATTCCTTTGTTCAAATCACACTTCTAGCATCAGTAATTTATTCCAAGAATTAGCCTCGTGCTATCACACTTATTTCTAGTTCATATTCTAAATTTTACAATTAAATAAAATCATACCCTGGTAGAAATGCTCTGTCGGATCGACATCAGGCCCGACTTAATATCGAGATAACGTGTATAAGCATAGGGAAAATTTTTTAGGTTAAACACGTTATATCGATATTAAGTTGGGCCCGACATAAAATTTCTACTCGGGTATTATCCCAGACGATATATTTTTTAATATTTATCTTTGTAATTTAGTTATGACATAATTTTAAAGTCGTTTTTTACACATAGTAGTTTGTTATTGATTGTTTGTCGAAAAAGTAACTGTGTTTTTTTGCAAGTTTATGTTTGATTATTTGCGTTTTTTGTCCCAACGGCAGCGTGGCCGAGCGGTCTAAGGCGCTGGTTTTAGGCACCAGTCCGAAAGGGCGTGGGTTCGAATCCCACCGCTGTCATCCTTTTTTTTTGAGTTTTACACTCATAATTGATAAATATTATCAACACATACTATCGAATATTTGTGTGTTCTAACAAATACGTGTTTTTTTTTAGACATGTTAGTAAAATTAGACTACCCAAATGAACTATCGTCAATTGAAGTCAATGTAAACATCTCAATAGTCAAAATAAGGCTAACAACTTAGAACTAGTATTTTATATCTTTCGGTACGTTTCTTTCTTAAAAATAAAACCCTCAGTTGCATATTTTAGAAAGAACATTTTTAAACACATTGTGAGCACTTGGACCTCACACAACCATTCATAAAAAAATCATAAACCCTTGTACTTGGGCTCAAAGCATGCTATATTTTTTTTAATTTTTTTATTACTTCGTTTTACTATTACTTTCTTGCTTAAACCTTGAGACTAATACAATGTGTTACGAAACATGCTTTTCCAACATGTTTTTTAATTGAGGTCAAGTTTGCTACAGAGTTTTTTATCTCTGCTATTGATTATTGAGAGAGCTGACGTTCATTAATAAACCGCACGCAGTATAGTAGTGTAGGTCATGAAATTTTAGATATACTATCACCGCCGTTACATGCTTATTGGTATTAGTTTATACGTAAATAATCGTTGCATAAATAGATACTTATTACAATAAAATATACGATAAAACAAGAAAAAAAAAAAATTCGCAGAAGGTCCTACCGAGATTTGAACTCGGATCGCTGGATTCAGAGTCCAGAGTGCTAACCATTACACCATAAGACCATTGGTGCTCCGTACTATTTTCAGACTCCTGAACTCCCAGAAAATTCAAATATTTTCTTCTAGCTTTTTTATCACATTGATAATTTGTTTTTATTTTTTCAAATAATAAAAAAATTATTCGGTGAATCGATTGGTTAGTTTATTTATTCATTTAATTATATTATATCACACCACGTATCCGAATTGACCACGATAATTTCACGAGGGTTGTAATTCCTTCTGTTTGAAACAAAATAATAAGAAAAACACCTCAAATAATCCAAACACTGTGGCTTAAATTCTAATAATACTAATTTACTTTATTATTCCACTAAAATATGATTGTTTTATTTATTGTGTATTGAGTTGACTCTAAAAATGTTGTCAGACTTACACTGCTATTTTCGTTATGTTAAGATAAAAAAATTCTGTCGTACGCGAATTAATATTAATCAGAGATGTAGCATAAAAGAGTGTTGAGGAGCAACTGATTTTTCAGTTTGTTAAAAATTGTCGAGTCCAAAACATGGGTGTATATTTAGTTTAAAAAATTAGTTTTTATTGGTCAAAAATTAGTTCAAGAGAGGGCAATGTTTGTTAATATTTACTAGAAGTTGGTGAGAGTTTTGAGAAAAATTTAAAAGTTTTACGACTGCGAGAGAAACACGCATTTATTTATTTTCTTTTAATCTATGGTTTTCTTTGTTGCGTAGAAAATCTATATGCATGTAGGGGAATATTTAATATTACTCGAGAAAAGCTATAAAAAAAAAATATATATAAATTAAAGAATTGTAATTTGAAGTATTTTAGAAAAAATATTGTGTTTAGTTTTTGTCACATGTTGTTTTAAATTTTATAATGTCGCAAAGAAACCAAAAAATATAAATTGGATATTATTTATTTAAAAAATAAAGAAAATAAAAATCTGGTTAGTCAGAGAACTGACAGACAGCCGAGTATCGACCCTAAACATATCGATAATCACAAGGTTCGACCAATTATTTATAAGAAAAATTATTCATGCAGATACGAGTAGATAAAAAAATTGAATAGTATAAATTTGATATTTAGAAATTTTATACATTCATAGGCGATGATGTGTTATGAATGGTTAGCAGTAAATCTTGTGATTTATAAAAAAAAAAAAAAAATTCGTCTTGGGCTTTGAAATCTAATAGAGTGCTTCTGATCAAAATAGGACCTGTGGTATTCACATGTTTTGCTTGAACTTGATAGTGAAGAGTGACCATATTACCCCTCTTATTCGAGCGTTATAATATTCTGTCCGGCATTTCTCTCATTCAAACGACACCACATTTTATTCGCTCTTGTAAGTTAGCTGTACAAAAAAAGATATAACTATATGAAAATAACATAAAGAAATCACTGAAAGGCGAATGGTTATATTGAGTTTTGACCCAAAGGCTTTATAGGGTCAGCACTGGAGCGTATGACTATTTTTGTCACCCTTCTCTAAATTTTTATTTACGAATATACTCTTTTTTATTACCTTAAACCAATGGGTTATCAAATAAAAACAGTAAGAACATTTCATATTCGTCACTGAATTCAAATTTTTTTTAAGGATACTTTATTTTTCAATTTTATCATAAATATGATTTAAGAGAGAAAAAAAATTTTATATAGAATTTTATTTTTGTTTTCTTTTTTGAACCATTGTTATGCATGCAAACAATGACATACACTCTTTTTTTATTTTTGACAATCTTCAAAAAAACTTGAAGAGCGAAGCTAGGAACCATATCCTTTGGTATTATTCTGTCGTCCTTTATGTTCTGTTTGGACAGCGCGTGAACAAGAAAAAAATAGCGTTGACTTTGTGGAATTTAAGAGATATTCTGAATTATTTAGGCAGCTAATTTTCCAGAGAATTTTTGAGTTTAGTAAAATATAGTACATCTACGTGAAAGATAGAAATATATAAGCGGTAACAAAAGAAAAAAGAAAGTGAGAATTGTAAGGAAATGGTAGTGGCTTGAGTCCATGGGCAAAATTCTCCAGACTGAAATAATCATAAGAGGCGCCTGGCGCCTTTAATCACGATATTAAACATTTACGATTGCTACTCGAGCTTTATACTTGTTTTTTTTCTTCTTAATTTTTTTTTCTTGTATCTTCATGTCGGACTTCCTAAGACTCCTTCACGCAACTCTGATCCGATCTTCCTGTTGTCAGGTTATACATATATATTTATTTGTATGAAAATATACATCAACATTCACCAAGCTATGAGCTTTTCTCTTCTCCGTTCGTACCTCTCGTGTTTATCATTTGTACTAGAAAAGCTTCCAAGAAATATCGCCATTTAGTGATTAAAATGAACGAAAATGAAAAAAAATTATTTACCACTTTTCAACTTCAATTGTATTCATGCTACAAAAAAAAAAATATGCATACATTTTCTTGAGAATTCTTTTTTCCATTTTTCAGTTGTCATCAGATGGCTTTTCTGAAAAAATAATCTATTTTATACTATCACCTTTTATATTTCTTTGAAAATAAATAAAAATATATTCTACAAGGATTTATTTCTTAATGGATTCATCACTTTGTCTACAACAGAGTTTTCAAACGATTCCTAAAATGGCACAAGACAGGGTCCAGAGAAGCAAATTTAATATTCGAAATTCCGTATAACGTAATTTCACGGGACGTCGCTTTTCAAATGCCTAAGTATTACAAATACGATTTTCCAATGGTGAGCTTTTTTATTTTTGTCAAGTGGTTAGGGAAAATAAGACCAAACTTTTTTTTTCGTATGAATAAGGGTGTGAGAAATCGACGGGATAACGGAAAGCACTTTAAACGAATTTTTTTCTTCTCACTCAGTTACTTTTTTTTTTTTTTTTTTTTTTTTTTTTTTTTTTTTTTTTTTTTTTTTTTTTTTTTTTTCTTTTTCTTTTTCTTTTTTTTTTTTTTTTTTTTTTT
>JAPYYR010003878.1:0-13139 GCA_030523065.1 Aphidius colemani | reverse complement strand
ATAGTGTGAATTTATTTATTCACAGTGATATCAAATTTCTGTATAAATGTTTTTTTTTTTTTTTTGAATTACTTCTTCTTCTTCTTCTTAAATTTATTGTTGGTTTGATATTATGCTGACATAATGATGAATGATTATAAAATAATAAATAGTTGTTATTATAAATCAACAATATAATAAAAATAAAATATTATTCATAAATTATGTTTTTTTTATCATTCAAAGATTTTTTATTAATTATTTTTGTTATTTTATGTTGCAGATTATTACTTGGTGAAGATAAATAATAAGAATCAAACATGGTAAATACAAAAATGAATAAATTAAACTATATATCATCAGCTATAAAAGCTATAAAATATTAAATTATTATGTTATTTTTAAAGGTTCTCAATGGAAAAACAGCAACAGAGTTGGAGACTTTTTTGCCTCATGATGGCCCAGGAGCTCTTACAACAAAGTAATATACAATGTTTATACAATAATTATATGAAAAAATCATTTATTAATAATAATATTTTAAATTACAGAAATAAAATTCAAATAACATCAAAAGATGCTGAAAATGGTCTTTTAAATCAAAAAACTTTTGATCCATTTGCTGAGCGTAATGTGGAAAATCCAACAACGTAAGTAAAATAAATTAATAAAAAAATGATTATAAATATATTAATTAATTATTTATTTAAATAGTGATGGTGATACTTTGACACATTTGCTTAAAGCATCACTTGGTACTGGAATACTTGCTATGCCATGTGCATTTAGAAACTCTGGTCTTGGTCTTGGAATAGCTTCAACAATTTTTGTTGCATTTATTTGTACCTATTGTGCCTATATACTGGTAAGTTTATTTATATTCATTACTCTATTATAATTATATAATATTTTTTTTTAACTTAAAGGTCAAATGTGCCCATGTATTATACCATAAAACTCAAAAAACTCAAATGAGTTTTTCTGATGTTGCTGAAGCAGCTTTAGAATTAGGACCAAAACCATTTAGAAAATTTTCAAAAGCATCAAGATGGGTTATTGATATAGGATTATTCATAACATATTTTGGTACATGCAGTGTTTATGCTGTTATTGTTGCTACAAATTTCAAAGAAGTATTTGATTATCAATTTGCGACAAGTGTTGAGATACGAATTGTTATAGCAATATTATTAGTACCATTTGTATTATTAACATGGATACCAGATTTAAAATATCTTGCACCAGTATCATCACTTGCAAATGTATTTATGGGATCAAGTCTTATTGCAATTTTCATTTGGTTAGGAAGTGATTTATTTTATAATGATATTGGTATTAAACGTCCTGGTTTTAATTGGGTTGGTATTAGTCCAGAATTTGCATCACCATGGTATGCAAAATATCCACAATTTTTCAGTATAACAATATTTGCAATGGAAGCTATTGGTGTTATAATGCCACTTGAAAATAAAATGAAAACACCACAAAATTTTGTTGGTCCATTTGGTGTACTTAGCAAGGGTATGTCATTTGTAACTGTTATTTATATTATACTTGGTGTTTTGGGATACATGTATAATCCAACTGACATTCGTGACATGATTACTTTGGAATTACCAATGGATGATCCAAATTACACAATAAGTTTGTAAGTAAACAAAAAAAAAAATATATGTACTTGAATATTTCTTCTAACGAATACTTTAAATTATACTATAAATAATTGTTTTAATTTATTTTTTTTTATTATTAGAATGGCTCGTGGAGTTAGATTATTTGTTGGACTTGCTGTATTTTGTACATTCTGTTTACAATTTTTTGTCTGTCTTGATATTGGATGGAGTTTTATCAAAGATCGTTACTCAAAAAATGCTAAACTTGCAAATTACATTACAAGAACTGTTCTTGTTGTTTTAAGTGGTAAGTTGAAGTTGTAAAATTAATTTTTTTTTATACATTGCAGTTTAATAAATATAATTTATTATTTATTTACAGTATTTTTGGCAATTGCTGTACCTCAAATAGCACCACTTATTGCTCTTCTTGGTGCATTTTGTTTTTCAATTTTGGGATTATTGGTACCAGTATTTTTGGAATCAATAACTTATTGGGAAACTGACAAACATAGAACTTTTAGAACTATCAAAAATGTCATCATCTCAATTGTTGCACTTCTTGCTCTTTATTTTGGTTCAGTAGCAGCCCTTGCTGATATTAATAGAAAATTATTTTCGAGCAATTAATTATAAATTAATTAATAACAATTTTTTTTTTTTTAATTTAAATATGCTTGTTTGATTGAAAATTGTTGTGTTTTTTGTTTCTTCAACCAGCGACTGAATTGATTTCAACATGAAAGTAAAAAAAAATAATAATGATAATGAAAGTAAATACTTTTCGCTCATCACTATGGTATTAAGCATAAATTTAACAATAAGATAGCCTTCAACCCAGTGGTTTAAAAAAAAAATAGTAAGTTTTTCATTTCTATGAGTAATTAGTTTTTTATCTTGTAAAGTTTTTTTTTTGATAAAAAAAATTTCCACGAATACTTAGATAAATATTAGATAAGTTTTATAAAAAAAAAAAAAAAACCTAAACACCTAGCTAATTCAAAATTTGTTATTTCAAATAATATTAATAATTAATAAATAAAAAAGGACATTTTTTACATATAAAACAATTAAAAAACTAAAAAAAAAAACAAAAATGTTAAATGAAATAATCGCGCAATGTTTCGTATACGATTGAATAAAAAAAAAAAGACTTCCATCATATTTTTTTTAATTTAAAAAAAAAGAATAAATGATGAATGGTAAAAAAAAAAACAAAAAAAAAAAAGTAAAAAATATTGCACAGTTACTGAGTGTAATAATATGATTTATATTTTTTATTTTTTCAATAATTTCATGTAGCTTTATTAATATTTTTGAATAATAATAATTGTAATGTTTGATTATTTTTTATTTTGACAACAACAATCGCCATTTATGATAGACATAATAAAAAAAATAATAAAAAAAAATCTTTTTCGTTGAAAAATTTAAATGATTGTCAGTCGAAGTCGACACAAGCTCCGAATTATTTTAAAAATGATAAGAATAAAATTAATAATGATTATTTTGTTTGAATGATTGTTATTGTCACAATTTAATTAATTGTTTTTTATGTCATTTATTTATTATCTTGTTAAATTAATCTAAAGATTTTTATTTCGTCTTTTTCTTTGAGAAAGATTAGATTGACAATCTTTTTGGATGATAAAATTGGTGAATTAATTCTACAGTTTCCATAAATCATAAACTAAAAAAAAATATATATATAAATAAATAATAGTCTATTTGTTCACCTCAAAAGTATTCAGACAATTATTATTATATTTATTTGTTATCAGAACAAGCTAATATAATAGTACATGGTTTTTATTTTTGTCAATCATAAAATATCATCAAATGGAAAGATTAAATAAATCAATTTACAAAAAAAAAAAATATATATATAAAGTCTAATAAATCAAATTTAAATAAATAAAAGAAAAAAATTTATACCTGTGAAAAAAAATGATGCAATCATCTTAAATACTTTTGAAAGAAAAAAAAAAAAATTTTATCTAATAAAATTTGAAATTTATTCAAATTTATTTTATATTTTTAAAAAAATTATTTTTTTTTTACATATATATACCGTTTTTTAACCGGAATTTGATTTCTGAATTGAATTTATCTTTATATAAATTAAGAAAGCTTAAAATTTTATTTGAAAATACGTAATGATTATTTATGTTTAAATAAAAATAATAATAATAATAATTTCAACTTAATTATTATTATTGTTTAATATATATTTAAAATAATAAATAAAATATTATTATTTTTTTTTTTATATTAATAATAAAAAATGTACGTTGTTTTTTAGGTTTTTTTTTAGTCGTTTGTAATGACTAATGATCCACTGATAGTACTGATATCAGTATACTAATGATATTCGTTAAGCGGTGTTGGTTTTTCCAAAATAATTTTGTGTAGTTTTAAAATCTCATAGTCCACCACGCCAAGCAATGATGGTCACTTTTGAATAAGCCACCGAGCTGTTCATTTCTTCTCTTCTTTAATCAGCTTATTTTTGATTTTATTTAAAAGTCTGTGATTTTTAAAGTAATAAAATTCAAGTAAATTGTTTAAACTAAAATGGGGCCAGATATTCCATTGACCAAAAAAAAAGATCACACTAAAGATCAATACATAAAGTAAGAATATATTTTTTTTTCTATTATAATTTTTATTTAATTATTCTGCAAATAATGCATTGCTTCTTTTTGTATTAAATGATTGTTTTAAATGATAATTTTTTAAAAATTGTTTGAGTAAATTTAAGGGCATTAAAAAAATATAAATAATGATTATTAATTTATTTATTATTTTAATTGTTTTTAAGAACTGGAATTTTTCCATCAAAAGACGTTGAAAATGATGATAATTTCAATCCATTTGCCGAGCGGGTTGTTGAAAATCCAACCACGTAAGTAGTATAATTTATTTACTTAAAATTTACAAGTTATAACAGATCTTTTTTTAAATTTAAATTTAATTTTCAAGTAATGGTGATACTTTGACTCACTTATTAAAAGCATCTTTGGGCACAGGAATATTGCAAATGCCCTATGCTTTTCGTTGTCTTGGATGGGGCATGGGACTTATCATGACTCTGATTGTTGCATTTGTATGCACCTACTGTGCTTACATACTGGTAATTAATTTTCACGTTATTTTTAAAAATTTATTCATTCGTTAAATACAATGCTGATATTTTTATAATTTTTTTTCTCAGGTAAAAAGTGCACATGTTTTGTATTACAAAACAAAAAAAACCAGTATGACTTTTGGCGATGTTGCACAAACAGCACTTGAAACAGGACCAGTACCATTTCGAAAATATGGATTGTTATTGAGGTAAATAAAATTGTTAAAATACTTGAAAATATGTCAATGATGATTTTACAAAATAGAAAATTTTAAAATAAAAAATAAGATAAGAAAAGAATAGATATTTTTTTTCAATTTAGAAAGCTCATATAAATTATAAAAAAATAATATATTTTATCAACTAAAATATTGATAAATATTTACTAAATAAAATAAAAAATTATTTAATAGTATTTTTTCGTGGAATAACATAAAAATTAAAAATTAAAACGTAGAAACATTCTTATCTAATGAAAAAAAGAAACATTTATAATTATTATTTTACAGATGGATTATCGATGTATGTTTGTTTGCAGCATATTTTTTAACTTGCAGTGCATATGCATTAATAATTACCAAAAATATTGTTGATTTCTGTAATGGATTCGAATATCATCCAGATAATATTCATGTACTTGCAATTCTCTTGGTACCAATTATAATATTTTCATACATTCCTGATTTAAAGTTTTTGGCACCATTTTCAATGGCAGCAAATGTATTGATGGCAACAGCATTAGTTTCAATATTTAGTTGGCTGGGCTTTAGTCTTATTAAAAATGGTATTCATCCTCAAGTGCAATTTATCGGCCACGTTCAATTATCTGATGGAGCATATTCTACAAGTCCTTATGATGAATCTTCATGGATTTTAGAATTACCAAAATTTTTGTATGTAACAATATTTGCTATTGAAGCTATTGGTGTTATTATGCCACTTGAAAATAAAATGAAAACACCACAAAATTTTGTTGGTCCACTTGGAGTTTTAAGTAAGGGTATGGGCATCGTTACAATAATTTATATTGCTCTTGGTTTAACTGGATACTTATGGAATCCAACAGTAACCTCAGACGTTGTTACGTCTGATATTAAAATTGGGAAACTAGATTTTTCCGATTTAATGTCTCTGTAAGTATACATAAACTATAATAATATAAATTAACATATTGTTTAACTGATAACCAATTTTTTGTTTCTATTTTTTTCAGTGTTGCTTACATTGTAAGAATTTCTGTTGCTCTTGCAGTATTTTTTACATTTACTTTGCAATTTTTTGTATGTCTTGAAACTGCATGGAGATGGGTAAAATTATTATTTCCAAAGGCTGGAACTAAAGAAAATTATATTTTGAGAACTATTCTTGTCATTGTAGCTGGTAAGTTATAATCACTTTTATTAATTTGATATTATTTTTTTAAAATATTTATTATATTTTTTTTTACAGTGATAATTCCAATGGGGTTGACAAGCTTGAATGCAATTGTTGGTCTTATTGGTGCAATTTGTTTTTCAATATTGGGCTTGTTAGTTCCAGCAATAATTGAATCAGCAACTTATTGGAAAGATGATCAACACAGAGTTTTAAGAACTATTAAAAATGTCATTATTGCAATAGCTTCGATACTTGTTCTTATTTTTGGATCGATTGAAGCAATTAAAGCATTTTAAAAATAATAAAATAAAAAACTTATTAAATATATTGATAAATCAAGTCAACGAAAATATACCTCAACAATTTGAATGAAAGAATTCAATAAGAAATCAACTAATAACAAAACAGCTTAATGGATTTTTATAATAAATTAAAAACTAAATATTAATTCACATATCAATAATAATAATAAAAATAAAAATAAATAAAGTTTGATTATTAACTTACTAGTTGTTTATTTATTTAATACAAATTTTTTTAATAATTTATTTCATGATACAATATTAAATTTTTTTTTTTACAGCTGAGGAGTAATATTTGGAGTATTTATTTTTCCAATGGTGCATAATTCAATAATTTTTCAATTAAATCGACATGTCCAAGAAGCATTCGTCGACAACAGTAACGTTTAAGTCCCAATGCATCAAGAGCATCTCTAAAAATAAAAACAACAACAAAATAAGTATTAAAAAATTGAGTTAAACATTAAATAATAATTAAATAAATTTATAAAAAATTCAAATCAACTAATTGTAAGGTTATAAAATTATAGCTTTTGAAAAATATATTAAATAATTTTACCCTTCAGTGTATTCAGCTTGTAAAAGTCCCAAATATGACTCCCACTTGTTGCCAATAACTTTTCCACAAGTAAAACAACGTACTGGAATAATCATTGTTATTAATAATTATTAATCAATTTAACAATAGTATGAACGTCTTTATTCTGGCAGACACGTTTTCCAATGTTTTTTTATTTTTTATTTTTCTGTCTTTGCTGTGCTTTGCTGGTGTTTTTTTATGTCAACTACCAACCTTCCAAAAATTTTCAACCAAATTTAATAGGGATGTTCTTTCAAAGCACACAGCCAGAGAGAAGACTTCTATTTTAAAAAAAGAAAAAAAATTTAATTCGATCGAATTTGATTTTGATCCTGCTCATGCGTAATTCCTTCTCCAGATAATTTTTTCAGGTAAAAAAGAAAGCAGAGTATTAAAATAGGAGAGAAATGACGAAAGATTGTGTGAGTGTGTTTAACTGTGTGTACACAATAAACATCTGGTGTCTGATTGGTCAGGAGTACTTTGCCTTTGTCTGCCTTCTAAAAAACTTCCTCAACAACAAATAAAAAAAAAATTCGGTCAGCAATAGTTTATTATTAATAACAATTGATGATGTATAATTGTTGTTTCATTATTATTTTATTAAAAGCTTTATAATAATTTTAAAACAATCAGTAGAAATATAAAATATTTTTATTTTTTTGAGGAATAAATAAATTAGTACAATAACAAAATAAATAAATAAAAAAAATAAGTGATATTTTCGCGCCTCAAATTGACGCGACGTCACTGACAGTGTCATACATCATGGGTTATGTTAGCATTTGTGTTGTTCTATTGTTCAATTACATTATTTGCGATATTAAAAAATTATGTTGATTTAAAATTAATACAACATACTGTGTACTGAGTTTATTTAAAAAAGTATTTAATATTTATTTTATATTTATACTTTTTTCCCTCGTTTTGTTGTCAAGGTTATTATCTTGTGTGAAGGTTTTTTTTTTTTTTTTTTTCGAGACTCAAGGATTGTCAAAATCAGCTGCCATAACGTTTTTTTTTTTTCTTTTTATATATATAATTTATTATCATTACAATATTGTATAAATTTATCAAGTGATTGAATTTTAATTATTAAAATATGTTTTTTAATATATTTTTTGTTCTTTGTTAGAATTTTTATTTTTATTTATTTTTAGAGTCATATGTTTTTTGTTTATGGCTTTATATTGACAAATAAATATTGACTTAATTATTATTATTTTTTTTTTACAGGCTGATATTGTGAAAGTGAAATATATTGAAATAAAAAAATAAAATATAAATATTGAAGAGATTAATTTTCTTTTTTAAATAATTATTTAATTGTTTATTTATTTATTTATTTATTATATTTGGAACGATTGAGATTAGTAAATGCAGAAATTTAGAGCGAAATGGATCCTTCAATGTTCGTTTCTTATTCTCCACAAACAAATGTTGTTCCAATGGAATCAAAACTTGCGACTTATATGGTAAATAATTAATTATACAAAAAAAATTCTATAATATAATAATTATTTTTACAATTTAGAATCGACAAAGTCCAGCAAACACATTAAATACAACAACTGTAACAAAACACTTGGGTAATTTATCACTTGATACATCGAAAAAAATTGCAGCAAGTCCTGAATTTGTACCTGGACGTGGTTTAAGTAACAGCAGTTCACCAAATTTATTTGGTAATTCTTATCATTCACAAGAAAATGTTGGTGGTACAACGTATTTTTATCTTGGAAATACAAGTACTGATGGCGTACAAAACGATGAAACAAATGAAGTAAGAAATAACAATGAAAAATTATAAATTGAACAATATATAATTAAATAAATTTATCTAGATTGGTAATATTGGACCTGGACAAGTTGGTTACCCTTATCAAGGTACACCAGCACATTTACAGACAGTTAAACCAATTAAAACACCAACATCAAATAATTCATCAGCACCATCAACACCACCACCACAACAAGGAAATCAAAGTTATTTTATCAGTAAAAATTTACGTGTTGATATATTACATAAAAATACATTAACATTGAGCCAACCAGATCCATCACAATTTCCAGATTTACCAAATGAAGTTGATAGCTATCATGAACTTTGTCCACTTGAACAAATACATAAACCAGCATCATCTGTATTGGGCTACCAAACATCAACTTATAAAGCAACAAGTTTAAAAAATGGTCAACGTTATTGCTTACGTCGTGTACATGGTAAATAGTTATTATCTTGTTTATTATTTATTGTATTAATTAACTAATTTTATTTTAGATTTTCGTCTTGGTAATACAAAATGTATGGTACTGGTTGACATGTGGAAAAGAATATCACACACAAATCTCGTTCATCTTCTTGAAGTGTTTACAACCAAAGCATTCGGTGATCATTGTTAGTACATTATTTTTATTTATGTTATTTAAATAGAGATATATATATATGTAAAAAATGATATAACAATTTTTAAAATAACATTTCAGCAATGGTATTTGTTTATGATTATCATCCTGGTGCTGAAACATTGTTGAGTAAACATTTTTCAGTATCTGAATTAAATGGTTATGCTGATCCATTTTGTTCTGATCCAAATGCACCACGTCCATACAGTCATACTAAAAATACAATACTCAGACAACAGCATAATAGTATGCTACCAGAAAATGTTATTTGGAGTTATATTATACAATTAACAGCTGCACTACGTGTCATTCATGCTGGTGGTAAGTTACAATAATAAAACTGCTGATTATTTTATGCAAATTTAAATGCTAATTAATTTTATTTGTTTTAATTATACAGGTGTTGCATATCGTTGCTTAGATCCAACAAAAGTATTGTTAACATCACGCGCACGTTTACGTTTAAGTTGTGCTGCTGTTCCTGATGTTGTTACATTTGATGGTAATGCAGCAAATCCATTGTCATTGATACTACACTATCAACAAGAAGATTTAATTTCTCTTGGTAAACTTGTACTTGCATTGGCTTGTCGAAGTTTACTTGCTGTTCATCGTGATAATATACAAGCATCACTCGAGCTTGTTGCACGTTCTTATTCAGCTGACCTTCGAAATTTTATTTTGTACGTTAAATGACAACTTGAAATCTTGTTCTTTTTATAAATAGTTTATTTATGTTAATAATAATTTTTCTTTAATCTTCTGAAAGGTACTTGTTGTCTGATCAAGCACGTAAAAGTGTAACAGATTTAATGCCAATGATTGGTGCACGTTTTTATACACAACTTGATTCAATACAATCACGTTCAGATGTATTAGAAAATGAATTATCAAAAGAACTTGAAAATGGAAGATTATTTAGATTACTTGTTAAATTAGCAACAGTAAATGAACGTCCAGAACTTAATTTGGATGTAACATGGGCTGAAACTGGTGATCGTTATATGCTTAAATTATTTAGAGATTATGTTTTTCATCAAGTTACTGCTGATGATAAACCATGGCTTGATTTAGCACATGTCGTTTCTTGTCTTAATAAGCTTGATTGTGGTTCACCAGATAAGGTAATTAATAGCCATTTATTTAACTAAATTAATTTTAATATATATCTTTATTCAATTTTGTTTTACTTGAAACAGGTTTGTCTTATGTCGAGAGATGAACAAAGTGTTCTTGTAGTGAGTTATGCTGAATTACGACAGTGTCTGGAAAATTCATTTGAAGAACTCGTGCAATCAGCCAAGGAAGCTGCTTAATATCCAAAAATACAGAATTCAATAATTTAAAAAAAAAAAAAAAAAATGAAAACATCCGAAATAACAGATATTTTAATTTAAAAAAAAAAAAAACAAAATGAATAAAGATTTTTTTTAAATCAGAAAGAAAGGTGAAACCATCTAACAATGTGATATGAACATTTAGCGGTACTATTTCATTAAAAAACTTAAAAAATACAAAAAAAAAAATAAAAATAAAAATAAAAACAAGACAAAAAAAAAAATAGTTAATTGTCTGGGGAAAAAAAAAGAAAAAAATTAAAATCATCATAAAAAAAAGAGTTAGGAGTCTGGAATTTTTTTTTTTTTTTGTGTATAATTATCCAATGCATGAAATAACAAAAAAAAAAAACATTTTTTAAAAAAAGAAAAACATTGATATAAATTTATTGTTGTAAATGTGCTGAAAAATTATGAAAAAAAAAAAAAATAAAAAACTTAAAAATCTAAATACAGCTATTGTATATTTTACAAGGAAAAAAAAAAAAAAAAAAAAAAAAAAAAAAAAAAAAAAAAAAAAAAAAAAAAAAAAAAAAAAAAAAAAAAAAAAAAAAAAAAAAAAAAAAAAGCCAAAAAATTATCTCAATAGTTTTAAGGAATAAGAAATTAATAATATGTTAATTTTTAAATGAATTTTTAAAAATATTTACTTGAAATTTTATAAAAAATGTAAATTAATATTTGTCAGTGTGAAAGAGTGAATGATGATTCAAACTTGATGTCATTTCCTCAGCTCCATTACTTTGATTTTACCCACCCACCATCATGTTGGTTTTGTTAAATAAAATTAACAAAATCAAGAAGAGATGAAGAAGATCCACACCATAGACAACAAAATTTTTAAGCAACCAAACATTTTGTGAGGGGTAAAAAGCTTGAAAAAAAAAAAAAAATGAAAAGAGTAACTTAAGAGATGTCAACGCCAACTTGAC
This sequence comes from Aphidius colemani, assembly GCA_030523065.1. Lineage (NCBI taxonomy): Eukaryota > Metazoa > Arthropoda > Insecta > Hymenoptera > Braconidae > Aphidius > Aphidius colemani. The sequence goes on along the minus strand of JAPYYR010003878.1, from coordinate 1,486 downwards.
GAACAATCATTTAATTTAATTAATTGTGTTAATACGCTGTGAGTTCCTTCCTGTGTGTCTCTATCATGTTTATTTCTTATCTTTTATTTTTATATTAATATATATTTTTTTTTTATTTTCAGAACAATGTATTTTTCAGAATATGTGCTCCAATAACACAAATGATACATCAGACAATACAACACACTGCATTATTATAAACCGGATGACATGAATTTTTCATACTTATTTATCAATTTTACAAACATTGAAGTAAGTAGACTATTAATATGAGAATGATTAAAAATTATGCTCCAAGTAGCCATAATAAAATTTTTTTCTATCGAAAAAAAACCTATGACTGGTTTAAAAAAGGGGAAAAAATGTTTTTTCATTTTGATGGATTTCTGTTCATTTTGATGGTAGATTTCGGAGCAGTTTAGAGAGATGATGGGTGGAAATAAAATAAAATAAAAAAAAATAAATGAGAGAGTTAAAGAGAGAGAGAGGAGAGAGTGAGGAGAAGAATAATGATGATGATGATGCTGCTGCTACTGCGAATATATTTTTCCAATAGTAAAAGCATAGCAAAGTAACACAAATAAAAAGAGAGGGTGGTGATGGTGATGAAGAAATAAAGCAAGCAAACCAAGCAAAATGCGCAGGGGAAGTAAAGTGCAAAAGAGAAACAAGAGATTAATGCATTAAAGTGAGACGAGAACAAGTGATCCCGGCGAGGGTCCAGAGTTTCGAGTTTGTCAGTTAAGTGTAGTCTCTTCCAGTGGTACCATTCGTTCATAACATATTATTCTCAATCATATCACTAATTTAACAATAATAATTCATCAAAAATTCATTTCGATATATAAATTTTGTTTTTTTTTTTCTAAATCTACATACAAAAATTTTTTGTCGTTTAAAAAAAGGCAAGTATTAAATAAGGGTGATTATTTAAGATGTTTATTTTGACTTTAAAAAAATTCAATATTCAATAGATTTATATATTCAACAAGGTAAAATAAGAAGAAACGAAAATTGAATAGAAAACTATTTTTTTTTTCAAGGTATCAACGAAGAAGAAGAACGTGCATTCCAAAATCGAAGAAGAAAAAAAATTTGGTTACTTTTTCTAACTGTTCAATATAATCTTGAAAGAAAGAACAAATAGACACACACAGTGAGTACAAAATTTTTTTTCTCTATTTTAAATAAACTAGTTGTCATTTGTTGAAGTTTTACTCCAATTTTTTTTTTTTTTTTTTTGGAGTAAATGGAAAAAAAAATGGTTATTAAAATTTTTTATTTATTATTTATTTTTAATTAGTGGGCTATTAGTTATTAACATTATTATAAATATTTAGAAATCATTTTTTTTTTTTTTTTCTATTTTTTCTTGGTATAACCCCCCGTTGAAATTTTCGCCCCCGACATTTTCATTGATTTTCCACCCTGAACCACAACACCCACACAAGCTCTTTTATTACAAACAAAAAATTATTTAAAACAT
>JAPYYR010003877.1:0-11659 GCA_030523065.1 Aphidius colemani | reverse complement strand
AGAGCCGGGTAATCAGGCTCGTCCCAAGCTTGTGCCCATCGTCACTTCCTACCTGGGATTTATATGTATTATAATTTTTTCGCCACGCTAACATGGAAAACACTCGAAATTAAACCGTCCACAGAGTCTCAAAATTCTTCAAAATGCTAGCAGAGTAATCGTCGAGCAAAAATTTTTTGCTTTCTTATATGAAAAAAAAATATTGTTCGGATCACATAAATTACTGTAAGTATATCACTTTTTTCTGTGCAGCACAGTAAAAATTGAGATATGACAGGGTAGTATTAATAGGTATAACAAATATTAATGAGCTAAATATAATTTTTACAGTTTTTTTCAAATAAAATACTGAGCTTCAGATAATTTTCATCGTGCTGAATATTAAATATTACTCTACAGCATGGTAAAATTCAACTATCGTTAGTCTTCGGTGCTGTTCGATAATTATCGTGTTAATTGTTATTGCTTGTTTCTCTGAAACGCGAATTCATGCATGTGTCCAAACAACGGTTCAGTCTGTGTGTAGTTTTCTTTTATTCATCGTTTTTAGGTTTTTTTCTTATTCAGTGGTGGCTGTTTTGTATTGATCAATGCATTTATAATCTACTATATAAAAGTAGTGTTAATTAGTTAAATGATTATTGTGAATAATTATTACTTCATATTTAAAATGATTAAATTTTAATTTTAAGTTGAAAAAAACAAAAACGGAAAAAAAAATATTATAGAAATTACAAAATCCAAAAAAAAAAAGAATTGAAAAATGATGCGTAAATTATAAATAATATCGATAAGTGAATATAAATTCAAATCCCGAAATATTTCCCTAAATTCAACAAAAAAAATTTTTAAATACGAAATTTTCATTTTGGATTGTAGAAGTCAAAAATATATGTGTTGACATACTTAATATTATTAAAATTAAAGAATAACACACTAATCACTCGCCTGATAAATATGAAAAAAAAATTGTTGGTATGAATATTCACTTTTCTTCATAATGAGTGATTGAAGTATTTTAAAAAGACTAATTTTCCTAAGCTTCAAAAAATGGTTTTTCTATAATTTGGAAAAAAATGGTTTCTTTTTAAAAAATTTTTTCCTTGAATTCAGGAGTTTTTCCCTTGCAAAATAAATACTATTTTCATTGGCAATTTTTTCTCGTTGAAAATTTAAATTTTACATATACAAATGTACATTTGTTATTCAAATAGAAATTAAATTCTTTAGATTACTAAAAAAATAAAAAAATAAGATACAAAAAAACAACGAAAAAAAAGTAGTTGAAATTTTGCATCAATAACAATTTAATCGTGATGAGAATCAAGCTACTATTGAAAATTGGAAAAAAGATAATGTTTTATTTATAAATTTTGTATTTCACAAACGATTGACTCAATTGGAAGACAGTTGTGTATAGCTGTCGTTGACGAGCCAAAACGAAGCAGTTTTCTTGGCAAAACACGATTTGGTCATTGAAGATATTGTACGTGGCAATATTCCACTTGCTGAAAAAAATCTTATCAATACGAAAACTGAATTTAAAATTGTCCAATTATCATTAGAATCATTTTGAAATTGAAAAAATTCACTTGAATAATTATAATGTATAATATAATATTATTTGTAGAAATAAATGACATATCAGCTTAAAAAATTATTCATCATCATTTTGAAATTTTGATTTTTACATATAAAATAATACTAATATTGTTGATAATCAAGTGAACATATACGAGAAAGTGACTTATAAAATTGTTAGATATTTTTTTTGCAGTAAAAAAGTCTGAAGATTCCGATAAGCCTGCGGGCTGAAGGACGCTAGAGAAAAGGGACAAGTCCAAATGGTTATTGGCCTCGTAGGGATTGCATCAGTTGGTAGTTACGATAAAATATCCGAACGCCTTCGAATATAACCAGGACATCGACGAAAAAACATACCCTTATCCGGATATGCCAAGAATAAAACTAATAAAATACAGAAAAAAAAATATAAAATCCCAGTCTTTTCTTAGCAATCGTGCAACGTCAGTTTTTTTTTTTCTAACCTCAATTTTTCTCTAACCTAACTAATTACACATGCCTGTGTGTGCATGTGTTTTATTATTTTCGCTGTCTTTCCATCTGATGTGAACTTGTTTTTTTTTTATATTTCATTAAACAGTATTTAGTTTGTAATGAAATTAAATTAATATTTACAATCGAAAAAGTGTTAATAAATTTTTTTTATCTCCATAAGAAATATAGACTATGTGGTTCTCTGAAAATATGTCAGATAACATTTTATGGTTGAACGGTGGCATTCGGTTACTATTGAAATAGTTTTGTACACAGTTCAGAAGTTTCACGGTGGCAAAGTGGAAGGCTAGCTCCTTGAAAGACAGGAAACTCCAAGAAGAATTGGCGGTATGCCCGAATAATTCGTAAAATTTAAACTTTCTGTGTGATTTATGAGATACCATCGATCGATTTGATTGCCTAAAAGCCGTCAGATGGTAAAGCTACTCTTCAATTTTATCTATATGCATTTATTGACCCCGAAAAATCATGATAATTATTTATCGATAGCTTTTAAATTTTCATCATTATGTTTATTTTTTTTTTCTGTGTTCAACTTTTTTTTTATTAATCAGTCAATTGCGCTAAATGAAATCTCGTACCAATAGTTCTAATAAATATGATCGCTTTATATATACTTATTTTCTTGACCTCAGTTACTTTTATTTGTTTATTACTGTAATTTATTATATATTGGGGAATGCGGAGCAAAATGGAACGGCAAGGCAAAATGGAGCAACCAAAAAAAATATTTTGCTTTATATTAATTTCAATTTTTTTTACATTTTTCAGTCACTCTTCAATTTAAAAAGCCGACAGAAAATGAATGCAATAAAAAAAAATTTTTCATATATTTTTATTCGTTTGTAGGAAAAAATAGTGACAAATCGATTTAAAAGGATTTATTCCTGATTATAAATGAATAGAAGAAAAAAAATAATAGTTTTTGTGATTAATAAAATATTTTATACAAAAACGATGAGTTTATTTCTAAGTGATAATTTTTTCTTTAATTGTCAAAAATTATTTATTTTTTTCTTATTCATTAGAGAGGAAAACTGATCTGAAAAAACTATTTTCATACATCGATTCATATTTTTTTCCCAAGTGTTCCATTTTGCCTCTCATTCTCTTATACATAATGATACATACGTATATGAGTATTTTCACTATGACCAAAGCCATCAAAGTGGTCGGTCATAAAATATTAAGCTCAATGAAAAAAAAATATCAATAACTTGACAGAGTTCATACTAATCTTACGAAACCGGCTTCAAAAACCCGACAGATTGAATTGTCGTTTTATTATTTTTAGATAATCCGTTTTGAAATTATTGATGAAAAATTGAAAAACTATTTCAATTTAATATGTCTATAGAGAACAATTAATAAACTATAAGATCTGGAATGTTTTTATACTGTAGTCTGTAATCAAAGTATTTCTCGTAATGTTGCGTTTTAATCTGACTTTCAGCCCATTTTTAAATCATTTGTTTCAAGTATACATTATGTTTATATATATGCGTACTGCATACACTTGTATAAAAATCCATAGAGATGAAAAGCTCAAATGTCAGATCCAAACGTGCCTTCGGTCCCTGCATTTGAAATAGCTATTTTATAAAGTGAGGATATTTTCAATAAATTGTTATACATAAATTATGAAGAATACACTTTTTTTTTGATTCAGTAGTGCTTTTTATTGCATATTTTTTATAACAATAAACATGAACATGTTTGTAATTTTTTCTGCATGCTTGCCGATTGATTGTTTTAGGTCTTGCATGATATATGTATATAGTAGCTATCCTGTCCAATTTATATCGTCAAAAAAACTACGTAAGAGCAAGTAGAAAAAAGATATACTCTCAAAAAAATCAGTAAAAATAATAACTCAAGTGAAACAATATCTTTAAATTATATTCGAGTTATGTATAGTCAAAAAAACGATATATTAAAATACACGTGAAATTTTTTATGTGATTATTTACATAACAAACGTAAAATGTTCAAAGAATATTTTTAATATATTTCAAATGGTAATTTAGGATTTTCTTTTTTTTTTTTTTTATTTTAGAGACAAAGAGTCTTGTTCCTAAGAGACATCTTTCAATATTTGAATAGTTCTCGATGAGAGTTATTTGTTCATGCAAACAATTCACCAATTTTTCGTTTATTTGTATCAATAGCCAACGATAATGAATAAAGACTTTTAAAAACATGATACAGGATTGACCTTTATTATTATTTTACTTGAATAGAGTTTTTAAATTGCTGAATACAATGCAACAATATAAAAAATTTAAACCCCCCTCCCCCTTTTTATCTTTGATTTATTTTTTTCTGTCAATAATAGAGTTATATAAATTTATTTTACAATTTTTATTTCAAGAGAAAATATGTAGCACAGATCAAACTGAAGTATTGTGAAACTTTTTAGCAATAACCCGTGAAGAAGAATACAATATGGCCAAGCAATGGCCCAAGTCTGGCAAAATGTAGACAAGACTTGGCTGCCAGTCATGGTCGATGGTTGATCGAGGCTTGGAGATTGACACCAATTTAAGCTTGGCTACCAATACTCAGCCAAGTATCCCGAGCGGAATTTCAGTTCAAGATTTCATCAAAACTTGATCAGGCAACTTGATTTCAGATCAAGTTTTAATCAGGCAACTTGATTACGAATCAATAAAAGTGTAACGCCGAAATCAATCAAGACTTGATCAAGCTACGTGGTCGAAACCTGATCAAGCTACCTGGTCAAAACTTGATCAAGTTACTTGGTTGAAACTTGATCAACTTGATGTTTTGTGTTTATTCAACTTGACCTTTTCATTTATTACCTGTTTATTCATTGCTGTTGAGAAAAGAGAGGCTGAGGAGACGATATATATACTGTTACAATTATATAAATTAAGTGCACGCAACTCGCTGGCCTCGAACCCGTGGACGATGAAGTGTCAATTTGGAACCGTACGATAGAAACCGCTCAGCCACCGGGCCATCGATGAAGATAAAGATTTCATCACCCACTGATCAAGATTTGACCAGGTTTACTTGATAAAGATGTGATCAAGTATCATGATCTTATCTTAAACAGGAAAAATTGTTTTGAAAAAAAAAATTATTTTAAAGTGTTTAACTTGATCATTCATTGATCAAGATTTAACCAGGTTCTCTTGATGAAGATGTGGTCAAGTATAATTTATTTTAAAATAACAAACTTGACCATTTCTTGATTAAAATTTGACCGGACTCACTCGATCAAGATATAGTAAGAAACAACCAACACACGACCAATATCAAAATTTAATTTGTTTCATGTACTCTGGAATGTATTTTTATAATTTATAAAGAAAAAATAAAATTTCTTTCGACATTTTCGTTCTATATATTACACAGTAATTTATTCATTCAAATATCAAAAACAATACTCTACAATACTCGCATCGTCAGTGGAAAAATGACAAGTATTGAAAAACAATACTCTGCAACACTTGGTAATTTTCAGTAATACTGTGTAATACTCGTGAACCCTGACAAAATTAGAATGCACGAATCTCATTTTAAATTTTAACATTTTGATAGTAAACATCGCAGTTTTATTTTGTAAGTTTTACATCACTTTTTTTTATTTCTAAAATTTCATTTTTGAAAATAAAAATAAACGTGCTATATTATTCTCAGCAGCGTAAAACTGTAAAGATTGCATTTTTTTTCATTTGTTTGAATATTCTACAATGTTCGTTGACGCTGACTGCGAACATTACACTTTTTTTTTCGTGAGTCAACTGTTTTACGGGGAATGTCTCGATAACATATTTAGTTTGTAATTATTGCATTTTTTCAACTTAAAATTTATACTTCAGCCGATAAAACAAAAAAAAAAAGCTTTTCCATCAAAAAACTAATGATATATATTAACTTGAACAAAAAAAATTAATAGAACATATCATTCTTTTTTCTTGTCAAAATGTTTCATATTTTTCAAATAATTATGAACAAAACTTGTAGCCAAAAGTATCTTGTCACTGAAGTAAATCGAATAACCAAGTCAACCAAGTCTTGGCCCATGGATGGTGCACCATTAGATGCCATTATTGGGACAAGGCTAGGCCGTGTTGTGAGTCTTAGAATCTCTACACAGGAATTTGTGATTGTCGATGTAGTTGTGTATATAATGAAAGTGACAAAGAGAAAGGGGATGGGCCTTCTTGTTACACGCTTACCTGAACTCATTCGCAATCCCAATTTGCCGGTCGTTTGCCAGTATACCGTCTCTCTTGTCGTCGATTTGATATGAATGCAGTCATGCACTCAGTGCAAAGTGCATGCTACAGCGCGCGTCTTCGCTGAATTTCACCGCGAGGAAACCAGCCAACCAGGCCAATTGAGAAGCGGATAATTTCATAAACCAACAATACGTTCTAGAATTTTTAAAGAAGGAAAATCGTAAAAAGTGAACAATCAAGGCGGACGAAACAAAATAAAAATCAACAATAAAAAGTTGGAAAAATGAAAACTAAAGAATACAATAAAAAAAAAAAAAAAAGACTGTATATTAGAAAATGTCTGAGAATGAAAATTGACGGTTAATTTTCGCTTTTGTGTCACAAAAATCCCTTCAATTTTTTTTTTCTTTTCTTCATTCAATTTAAATTGATAGCATAAAATTAATGATAAACTGCACTTTTCATGAAAAAATTTATTATCCATAGAAAATCAATTGTTTTCTGAAAATTGCGTTGAGTCAACTTGATGTGATAGGTACATAACGATATTAAAAGATTAAATTTAAAATTAAAAAGTTCTTTTTTTTTTTTGTATTATTTAATATATTTTTTAAAATTTGAAATTAGATATTGATGGGGGACAAAAAATATGACTGTCTATGAAGTAAAAATTAAATTTTATCAATGAAAAAGTTAAATAGACATTTAATAAAAACAATGATAGAATAAACGAAGAATAAAAAGAAAAGTAATAAAAAGTCATAGATTGGGATACTCTGTTGTTGTAAGCTGAACACGCAGTGGATTTCAAGTAGTATCATTTTGGCAAATTCTATGTCGTTTGTATTCCCCTTACTCTTGTCGATTTACGTATTTTTTTCTTCACAAAATCAGACCAACTGAATATATTGGAAGTGTTCATCCACTTGCGCATACGAAGAATTCGCGAAAATTCGTTGAATCTTGTTTTTTCTCTTTTCACCCCATCATCATACCTTTATCTGTCGATGAAACCAGAACTATTTTTCGGCATCGTTGAATTCAAAGAGACGCGATTTTTTTACTCACTTCAATTTCAGATTCTACTTTTAGATCATGCGGAACAAAACAACGTGGTTCAAAAAAAAAAATTTGTTTACTTCCTTTTTTTTCACAATTTTATCAGTTGTTGAGACTTGAGCTAAGATTAGAGTTTGTATACACAATATAATATTAAAAATTTCATAAAGTAATAGTAACATGTTTTTTCCGTGAACTAAAATTGGTTCATAATTTCATCTCGCTATTATAAATAGAATTTTTTTTTTTCAGTTTAACGAATAAGTTTAACAATAAACAAATGTAAAACTTTGTTATTGTTTATTTTAACTCAATATTAATTTCAATACTGTTTACCATTCAATTGCAGTACAATGTTACATAACTTTTTCATAACTTTTAAGAAAAATGTTAAAATAAATTTCAGTTGATTGAAATGTTTTATTCAAACCATTTTTTTCTTTTTAATTTTTAAACACGACAGACTGATAAAAATTACTAATACAGTATAAAATAAAAACCAGTGGAAATTAGAACAGCAGACAATTAAATAAGTCGACGAAAACAAAAAAAAATAAATGATAACAGTTGAAGATATATATGTATGAGGTGGTATAGAATTTTCATTGAAAAAAAAAATCTAACAAAAGGAGACTGAATTTTTATCACGTATTCCTATTTTTTAAAAAAAATTTCATACTTTTACGAGTGCACGAAATTAATGCAATTATATGCAACTCAATAAAAAAGTTCGCGACTATTATATCTATCTATAGATATATATGTATTAAAAAGAAAGATGAATCGATTGTATCCAAATAATTAGGAATTAATTTTCTGATAAAATTTAAGTTGTGAAAAATGACCTAGAATACAATTATCAACTGAAATTATTTTTATACTATTTATCACACTACCTATTGAACAACCTATAAAATAAATTTTATAATGTCAATTTTAAATTAACATTGATAAAAATAATAATCAGATATTTTTTGTTCACAAATTACAAGATACACAATCTGTTTCAGAAGCGACTTCGGGATAAAAAATATGAGTATTACAGAGTATTGAAAAGTAATATGAGTATTAACTGAGTATTGCTGTGTGCCACCAGTAATATTTTTCAATACTTAGATAGAAAGCGTCTAGTATTGAAAAGTAATACTCTATATCGCGGGAGAGTATTGAAAAAAAATACTCTGTAATACTAAGACAACATTTATATTTATTATAATTCAACATTTTTTATATGTTCGTGGATGCCCTTAATCATATTTTACATAAAATCATTTCCATCCCGGGGTCGATCTCTTGACTTTCTGATTACTGAATCTATGCTCTAACGCGAGAGACCATTTTCACAAGTTAAATTTACAAAAAATTTTTTTCACACAAGCTACGAGGTTGCTATATTAATATCATCGCAATATTATAGTCGAGCAGCTGAAAAAAAATTATAAGTGTTAAAAACGGAGAGCAGACTATTAAAAAGCAATACTCTCAGTACTGGCATCATCAGTGAAAACTGATATTTAAAAACAATACTCTGCAATATACTTGTGAACCGTAAAATAATACTCAATAATACTCCGTAATACTCAAATTCTTTATCCCAGGACTGGCTACATTAGATATTCTAATTGAGGCAATTAAATATTTATATAGAGTAATAATAATAATTATAATAACGGCAGTAAGTATTATGTAGATGCATAGATGACGCTGATGAATTATCAGTAATGATTTTTGCCCAAAGTCTGTTAGCACAAAAATTGAATTTTACATCAGAAAACTTTAAATTTAATGCATAATGTACTTGAAACATACTTGAAATTTAAGATTATTTTTAACAGTGTAGATAAATTTTATAGATCCTATCAATAAAAGCACATTCATGTTTTTCAATATTTATCAGCATATTTGGACGAAGTAGTTAGTTGAATGAATAAAGACTCACATTCCATTAAACAGATACACTTGAAACACTTGATTTATTTGCAGTCCCATCACATTATCAAATTGTAACCAACACCAGTATAATATATAGTGAACACATGAAGATAAAAAATTAAAAAAGATATGTATGACCATACAGGTGGTATTGAACTTTCATTTTGAAATTGTGAACACACAGCTTGAAAATGTTTACAAATTCAAGCGAACTCATAGTGTTGGATAGCAAAGAATAAATAATTGTATAAAAGAGATGAGAGAGGTATATTATATACAAAGAGGTATCAAGAGGTATAAGCGGAAAAAAGCACGCCGAATAAATACAATTCGGTTGAATCGTATTCAGTCAAGCGCAATAAAACGTGACACTTGCCACAACGTTAGATTTAAAATTTCAAAAAATAAAAAAAACCTAGTATTTATTTTTTAATTGTTTTTCACTTATTCGTTGAACTTTTAAATTTTTCATGAATTATTTTGAATATTAATTTAAATCTTGTTTCAGTTTTTGAGACAATTATTTTAATTCAATTATTCAAATATATTTTTAATTTTATTAGGGATTTTATTGATATTTTGACTCGCAAATTTAATGGCACTTGGAAACTACGTATGGTAATTTTAAAACTTTGAAATTGATAATTAATTGAAGCAACTAATGTATTAACGTGGTAACTTATAAGTAATTACTATAGTAATAATTACTTATGATTTAAAATATTATATAGTGAATAATTTGACCAAAAAGTACTGGTACACACAAAAAGACTTCTAATTTATTATAATAGAGAATATTTTAGTTCTCGAATTGCTATTGATCACTTCAATAGAATTATAATTTTTCATAATTTTAATTGATTATCAATCCAATATTTTTCAATTCATAATTTTCAAATAATATAAAAAATTTATACTTTTTTTTTTTATATCAGGCCGAAGAAAATCATAATTATATCATATTTTATAGTTGAAGCATGCAATAATAATAAGAAACTTTATTTTCATTAACTCAAAATATTTATAATTTAGTTGAAATTTTTATCCATAAAAAAATATGTATGTTTTTTGATAAGTCAAGGTATTGAGTGCAGTTGATTGTTTGCCACGTTAAAAGCGGGTTTTTTTTTTTATTTACACGGTCGAGACTCGCAAACTGATTAACAAATCAAAAAAAGTCATTCCACATAAAATGTTTAGAAATAAATTACCATCAATGAACCCCATGCATGAAGACTAGAGTCCTAGAGAGCTTGCTTCAACCTATAAGGCTGTAGAAAAACTAGAAATTACATGACTGTTTAATCAGTCGGCCATCTTCGTGTCATTTCGTTCTACCGAAAGAATTTTTACCAAACTAAATAGTAACTTATACATATATATATAATAACTTTTATCATTTATGTTGGAATATTTATTGAATTTTACAGTATTTTTTACTAAATTAAATAGTAAAAATTAAATGTTCAAACTCACTTGAAAACCACCACCACCACAAGGTTGTAAACATTTCGACCAATCAGTTGTGATCCATTTAAATTCCATGTCATTTTTTATTCCTAAAATACAACAAAAAAAATAGTGTTAATTTATTTTTAAACAATTTTAATTTATTTAAACAATATAATAAATATAACAACCTGTACTGAATACATTTAAATCACCAGATTCATCATCAATTGAATCGTTTGTTTCAAATGAAAGTATTTCCAATGGAGTTGATGATTCAGTTTGATTTTTTTCATTTAATAAAATTTCTTTTTCTTCATTTTTATCATCAATGTTTGTCACTTTTATTGTTGTTGCTGATGTTGTTTATGATGTTCTTTGTTCACTACTGTTATCTTCATTACTAACAACTTCCAATGCTCCAAGATCAACATTATCTAAATCACTGTCTTTTGTATTTTCATTATTTTTTATAATCAAAGTTTTATTATTCAAATTATTTGTCATGTTATTATTCAAATTATTTATTTTTTGAGCTGTAATTTATCATTAATTATTTCAATGAAGAAAATTTTTTATATTTAAATTGAACTGCCTATTGCTTACGTAATTAAAATTAAAAAAAAAAAAAAAAAATAGTTAAATAAAAAATAAATTGCAAAAAAAATCACGACACACGAGGTTCTCTTTGGAGGGCCCATCAGTTTTGCTGCTTTATTAATTAAGTCTGACTTAATTATAATTTCGTCAAGTTTTACTTGATTTCAATTGTATAAAGTCTTACGATTTATTTTTTTTTTTTTTTTACTGGCGGAGTTTATTTTTTGGGCAAAGCTTCCTTTTTTCTTTACGACTCAACGCGGTCACCCATCCAAGTACTAACTACGCTCGACTTTGCGTCACACCAGTTCTCGGGCGAGAACCTATGC